>QNGE01003012.1:73976-96320 GCA_008508345.1 Paragonimus westermani | reverse complement strand
GGATTTAGTACTACAAGGTCTTTGCCCTGGAGGTGTTGTTTCATTTTGCTTTCACTGAGGCTCTGTCTTTGGATGCCCTTTATTCACATGAATTTTGATACCGATTTTATTAGAAAATCCTCTATTCATTGTGATAATCGGAAACACACTTTCTTGTATCAGTGAGCAATCCAATTATTCTGCTGTGTTACTTGTACATATCTAATGGCGGCGAGTTTTCCGTGAATCGTGGACATTTTTTCATGAGAGTTACAAAATAAACTTTGCTGCGATGCCTACAGTAAATAGGGCTTTCACGGGTGCGGCGAAAGTGGAATGAGGTCTCCAATTGTGTGCAGAAGACTACATCCTTTAATTTGTTGGCCTCATTCTTGTGAACGTTACTGTGAACCTTAGCGGCCTTGACGGTGGGCCTATGTGTTTAATAAATTTTAGCCGAGGCGAACACCGTATTACTTTTATCCGCAGCAATGTTTCTGAGTCGACTGTGATGCAAGATTAAAAGGAAAGCATAGCGTCAAAGAACGATGGCGGCATCTACAAGAAGTTGAAAGTAAAAAATCAATAACCCATTGCCAGCTTGTTTAAGCAAGACTGCTTCTGAGGAGAAGCTATGAGGACCAGAAACGATTAATAAACCGGAAGATACTCGAAGTGGAAATATAATGTTTGTAGATTTATGAGTGAAATTTGGAGCAGCTGGCTGCGACCTTAGATTTATTACGCACTGACAAACGCATCCTTGACACTGTCATTTCAGCTGTCAGAGAGCTCCACCGGTCTACCCATCGGTGGAAATGGCGGCGTAGCGGATGGGATCATAATAGAACCATATTTATATAAGCTCGGAAGACTGACCTCAAGATTCGGCATTACGTAGTCAACATGCTGAAATCACTCAATATTCCCGACCATCGGAACAGTCTTTAGATGTGGTAAGTGTAGGGAACACCGCCAAAGTTCAGAACCATTAGTGTTAGAAGCATAAACGCACGTCAGGAGGGACAGATCTTCAGCGGCAGCAGAAAAATCCAGCACCGTTTAGAAGGAGAGAATTACTGTAACAGCAGTTGACTGCAGTATGGACGAGGACACAGAGAACGGTCTTAATATCGATAATGAATGGGCCATCCGTCCACTTACGTTTGCGGTTTGTGCATTGACCAGCCATTGTTCGATCGGCCAAAAACGCGCGGAGCGCGGGACGCCGATATGACGCCAACGGTTCGACAGTACCACGCCCCCATATTCACCTGAGTACTGTGCTTTTACAGAGGATAGGGTAATCAGTCCTCATCGCTTAGCAACCTGAAGTGCTTTACATTAATAAACTTAACCTGAACAGACGTTTTAAGAAGCCGTAGGTACACTAGAACATGGGGTTCTAGTGCGAACATTCCACCTCTTAGAAGCGGCACAATAATCACCATAGTTAAGGAGTTAACAGGCCTACGTGAAAGCATGTGGCCTAGAACATAAATGAGAAGGGTTTCGAGTGGAATCGGGGACGTGGTCCGCACCACAGATGGTTGCACCTGCCTTCTTCTCTGTACTTTACTAAACCTGCCGCACTGAAGGGCTGGGTAGAAGAAACTTATTGTTTGTCACAACAGTCCGAACCAAAGTCAGGTGGAGTACTAATCACGTCAGCCTTCAAGAAGTCAACTATCCTGTAAGATAACTGTCAGCAGTTAGGCTTGTGAACTGCACATACCACAACACAGTAACAACTGCGAGGGGCGGATACCAAGCCCAGGTCAGCTCACAGGACGTTTCGGTTAATATCCTGACTGTTCAGTTTCTTGCGTCCTGCGCTTTGACAGTGGGGTTTACTCCCAGGCTTCTACCTGGCAATGCGGAAATGCGAATGAGCGCGAAGGATTTAGATGCGAGAATGGAAAATTGGCGTACTCTCTAATCCACGTGCGCTGACGTCCTGACTTGTACACGGGTACAAAAAAATGATTAACATCGAACCCAGGTGCTAAGACATGAAATCTCCCTACCCTCATCAGTTCAGTGTTCTAGCGGTCAGTTAGGAGTCAGTTGGACCTGCATTAATCTGGGAATACGTCACTTTTGGCGAGGATTCCAATGAAACAAAACCATTCGCCTGCCGATTGGAGGACCTGGCAAACACTGAGCATGTCGGATCTAGCTATCATCAGTGACGTGGCTGATTTAGTAGTGGGTACCCCTCTGAGTAAGTCTGAGTAAGCGTTCGCAGATGACAGCGCAATGCTGGCACACAGTGAAGAAGAACTGAAACTTATGGTGTTAACCTTCGCGTCGGCAGCCTCCAAGTTTGGATTGAACATCAACACAAATGACACGTATACCTTCTTTTGGCCTTCTCCCGGTAGAGGTGCTGCTCGTGTACATCCACTCCAAATCCACATCGATGGAAACGCTGTCGATAGCTACGCGAACTTTTGATACTTGGATAGCAATCCGTCGACAGATTTGTCCGTGGGCCTCGATTTGAAAGTGCGTGTGGCGAATGCTAGTGTTGCTTTCAGACGTCTTGAAAGACGTGTCTGGGAGAATCGTGGCCTGAAGATGGCCACCAAGCTAGGTCTGCCGCTCAGCGGTGCTCTGCGTACTGCTGTACGGCAGCGATATATGGACATTGTCCCAGCTCAACGTGAGCTATTCGAGCCTCTCCCATGTGCAGTGTCCGCGGCACAACTTGGGTGTTCGGTGGTCAGACATGGTTCCGAACGCTGAGGTATTTCTGCGAGCGGGCATAGACCGGATGGAATCCATGCTGATGCTGAATCGGCTCCGTTAGTTTGGTCAGGTTGCGGTGACCGTATCCCGAAGCAGCTGCTGTACGGACTAGTGAAATTAGGAAAGCTAAATCCTGGTGGTCCAACGCGGGGATAACAAGATATTGTGTAGGTAGATCTTTCACTCTGTAATAATGATTTTAAATGTTGGGAAGACTAAGCATTGAATCGGACGGTCGGGAGAAATAAGGACCGGATGGGCGTCCGAAAGTTCACCGAGCAGTTGTTGCGCGGCCGAAAACGAGGGCGTGCGTTACACAAGGTGCCATAAGTCGAGGTGACGTGACTAAGTGACATTGCGATGTGTGCAGCTTCGAACGCACCGGCTGTTTTTGGATACGTAGGTCACCAACGTAATCATAGTGCACCGTCAGTGAGTAGACGACGAGTACGTTAGGCTCAGCCTAAGTAGGTCACAGTAGTACATCCATTCAACTTCCGTCAATGGCTGCGTCGACCGAGAGCCTGGCAGTTAACAACTAATCCGCTCCTATATTCCAGAAACTTGAGTTTCTGCAACCTTCCACTCATTCATTTTTTCAGCTTTGTTGGTGTATTTTATGATGAACGGTCTGCCTGATTTTTTGTAGTTAAATGTGAAGTTTGTTTTTCTTTATCTTCTTTGGGATGCACTAACCTGCAATCCCTTAATTTAATGCTTCTTTCATTACACTTCGCGAACCCTTCTTCTCAGTTTGGATCCCGTCATTGCAGTCCCTCTCTGTTTACTTTCCGATTGATAAGGGATTCCTTCCCTTGCTAGTTAATCAATTGGCCAAACAACATTGGCTGGCTGGACACAAATCACTAATCTTATTCCTTCGAGTCTACACTGGATATGTCGTGTGCAAGAAGAACCGCAAGCGGTGCGACGCAAGCTAATTGCGGTGTTCGTTAAGCGCAGGCGTCCTTTGGCTTCGGTCACTCTGACAGGCTGATCCAAGTTGAATGTCGCCGACCAAATGTGACCGAGGACTCTGTGGTTGGCATCTACAGAGGTTAGATTTATATCTCCTGGTGAGTGGCATGGGTTGTGCTGCATAGTGATTGTGGATTGAAAAACAAGATAGTACTTAGGCACTGGAGTTTTAATTAGAGGTAGGCGATTTGGAACGCTCCTGGACTTTAGTCGAAAACAGCTTTCTGAGACTAGCTGACGAATGTGCACCAATACGGAGTTTAGGACTACTAGAGACACCAGCGTGGTGAAGGTGACCGACAATCACAGTCTGGATAAATGGCGACCAGACTGGAAGAGGTCTCAGTCTGCAGGTGGACACTACTGCTACCAAGGCAATAAGCCAGCCAAGAGACGATGCGCCCTTATACAAAAGGAGCGGCGACCGAAAATAATATAACAGGGCCTGTGAAGGCATACTCTGAGGCATACTATAACTTAGTTCATTGCTGAACGTCTTTGTGAGTTACGGTGTGCGGTGGTGAAATTTAAATGGGCGTGGACGTTAACTCATAAGAAGGAAGGCTGGTACCATCCATTTTTAGAAAGTGCATAATAGCGACAGCAAAAGCGTCCCATAACCAACAAATAATCCTAACACTCCTACATTGACAGTTGTGCAGTTGCTGCAAGGTGGAAGTGAGCAAGGAGCTGGCACGATGGCCGTGTCAGATGGTACACATCCGGCCTTGCCAAAACGTCTAGATGATCTCCCGACGAGTTGTCTTGCTCATTTGTTTGATATCATCAGAAAAAGCTAGCTAGCCAGATGAATGTAGGATGGCTGCTGTCACCCCCGTCAATAAGCACAGTAGATGCCACAAATTACAGGTCTTTTCAAAGTCCGCCCACGAAACTGAATCTGATTGCGCACAATCTCAGTGACAGGTTTGCGAACATTGCTTCTCCGAGTGGACCTTCGTCATATAAGCAACGTGGGGTTAAAACGACCCGACCTTGCCTCACAAGTTAGTTATCTGTTGTTGATGATCCCAACATGAGGTTGAATGGGGGGTGAAGACAGTACTCTCCCCCTGGTCTTTGCAGGAACCTTTGATTTTGTCAACAACCGGTTTTTACTAAGGAATACCGAGACACTCACTCTGCCTTCACACGGTTTCCATTGAATCAGTATTCGACTCCCATGTCCAAATTTCTGTGCTCACTTAGAAAGTGCTCAGTTGAGTTCAACATTTGTAAGCTGTTCAGCTCCACAGGCGTCGACAACCGGGTGCTTATCTTTCGTGACCTGTAGCGCGCGCTCGACACTTTTTTATTTCAGGCGCTCTGTTTTCAGACGCTGTGAAAATGGTCGGCCATATAAACAACATTTTCATGCGGTTAGTCCTGGACAAAATCTACCGGTGGCCGGTAATTTGAGAATACCATTTAAGATGACTAATTGCAAACAAACGCTTGAGGCGGACATAGAATGCTTCTCGACATGTAGCAGAGCCGGAACTCTGTAGTGATCCACTGAACACCTGAAAATGAAAATTTAGGGATACATTTGGAGTTCATTCCTCAGCAGTCCACCCGAACTACAGCTGTCGCACGGAGGCAACAGGGTACTGTATCTGCATAAGAATAAGAGAGTCTAGTCTATTTGTTCAAGACTGTTGAGGCCTCACCTTCAGTGTCGCGCGCAAACCCGAAATTCCCACCTCTTAATGGTGCATAATAGCTTGCGCACAACACGTTAACTTGCGAAGCTGTTGGTGAAGCTTAAGTGTATGAACAACCATAGGGGACTTATTTTTCGACTTGCTCTGCAAAAAGGGTGAATAAAAATTTGGATACCTAAATGAATCCTCTGGGGTGGCAAAAGGCTTAGCCGGCGTTCGCAAACAGTGGTGGTTACAACGACAATCGAACGCTTCTACAGCGTGATCGGAATTGACAGAAAATTGTGGCAGAAACATTCGGACTAACCTCTTCTGTTCTGTGGTTGCGAACGCCCGGAATAAGTTGACAGAGGAACTCATACGAGCCGCAACTGCAAGCGAATTCAAGCACAAGCATGGTGAACGCTATCTTCTGGCGTTTCCTAAAATGGGTTGAAAACCTGGAAAATGAAACACATGTGTTCACTTCTTTCCTCACAAGTGTTTCTGCTTTTGTCCCTTTTTCAAACAATTAGTACAGTTCACAGAAACTTTTCACTCTTCCTTCTTATTTCAGGGCCTATGCAGGCTATTGGTTGTAGAAATTGCAGCTTAGCGCCAGCAGGGGCAGTGGGCATGCATATCAATCTGGTGAGACTGCTATATCACCCAGTGACTGTCCTTGTTATGGTCACATGATCTCTTTAAATGATTTTCTCATGAAAACAGGTTTGTTGCAGCACCGTGGAACCCGCGGAGCCAATAATTGTGAAAAACTTTTCACTTCCTGGTACCCGCCACAAGCCCTGTGAGCTGACGCCATCTGCACTCACCTAAGATGATTCAACAGCATTTGGCTAATGTACAATTCTTAACTGTTGGGAAGTGGAGACAACCTCCTTGAGTTTCTCCTCGAGATATACCGAATAATCTTGTGGCTCATTCGATGATGACTGCAGCCGTTTAGCTATGTGTGGGTGTCATTCCTCTTCTCCTCGTGAAGTTGTCAAACACAATCTCTCACAGTAAACTATGCCTGAATTTTCGATCAAAGACAACTTGAGAAGAGCTTCCAATGGCATTTATGAATATCTTCAGTTTTCCGATGTCCGAACGCTACACATCTTACAAGCCAGACGATGACTGACGAGGCTAAATAGTCATCACGGTCTGTTCGTTTGAAGGAGAACCCTCTGATCGGCAGCGTCCATCTACTCGACCTTGTAGTGTTTAAAGATTGACCTGGAACTTTCAAGCTTGCTCGAGCCCAATTTTCGCTTGAAGGAAAGCACGGCTGAGGCATCACATGCCCTGTGGAAGGGCATTTCAGTGCAAACACGCCACTGGAGGGAAGTTTTATCGATATATGCAGCCGGACCCGCCAACAAGTTAATTTTAACGCATGCTTAGAGATCAGCTAGACGTGGCATCTTAAGTAAGCCGGAGTTGTGGTTTAGGGGATCGTTTAGGTTGAGGCACGCTAGGATGGGGACGCCCTCAGCAGTCTATAGGAAAGTGGACCTCTTTATAGACGGCCAAGTATAATGGAATAGGGTTGGTTATGTTGACCTTGAGCCGTTGTTGCTTAACGGTTTTGAGTGAATTCAACCCCAAGGAGTAATACTACCTGTTACCCACAAACTGCTGTACAGGGGAAGTGGTGCATGAATTCTAGACTTCTTGAGTGCGGGCACTGACTAGCGTTCTTCGAGTCGGCAACCAAAATTTAGGACAGACGTTCAGGTTCCTCCTCGGGGTAGTGCTCAGTTACTTCTCGGACTAAAGAGCCTGGGGACGCAGATCACTTATATGGTAGAAATGATTGGGATTGCATCCCACACTTAGACAACTTGAATGATAACAGATTTCCACATGCCCATTCGGCTAGGGGTTTGGGGTGACTCTGAAAGAGGAGTTCGTCCTCAAGTGAAGGTACGGTTCCAAGCAGCTGGGCTGTCGAATTACAGCAGCAAAGGAATTGTGACGTCTTTTGGGAGGTGGCTGATTTGGACAACAAACATTACTGGCCTATATGTAAGCCCCCCGTCGTACTCACAGAAGGACGGACCGCTTCCGTGAGTTTGATACGCCAACCTCTGATAGGAACCGCATACCCTGAAGTTGGTCATTGAGCCAACCTAGACTGTCACAAATGGCGAGTTTCGGCCGCTTGTTTGGCAATATTACGTATTGTACCCCTGGAATGGTGCAACTGCATGAACGCCGCTGTCAAGGCCAGTAGCCCGGTAATCGATCACGGCTAGCAGGTTGACACAACACAAACGACCCGTGTGCACCTCAAGTTGAGTACTGTCTGTTAGTCGATTTCGCCCTAGATGGTGTCTAGGGCTGTTACGGACTATACTATTATTCACCATGAAAGGAGATGAGTAGTAATATTGAACGGGAGCTAACTGTTTTTATGTTTTATTCCCCTTCGGTGGTTGACGTGTCATTTGCGGTCTTTCAGGGCTGAAGGACCAACATCATTCTGTTCCGGTGTTGAAGAATTTCGGGAGATGATCACTCAGCACTGTTGAACAGTTTCCGGAAATGAAGTTATATATTTCATCTATACCGTCAGACTTCTCGGAGGTATGGGATGACGTATTCTGCCTGACACCTCCAGCGTTGACAGTTATTGTGGTTTCGTGGGCTCTGGGATGATCGTGGCCAAGTGCAACATTAATTTTTGAACTGACATCTCCACACGTCTGTGCATAGTACCCAGTCAACATCTTCTCTACCTCTGCACTAGAAGCAGAGATGTGACTTTCATACGTTGGACACCAGATACCAGCTATGTCATCTGTGTGTGGTGAGACGAAGCCGAAGATTTGAATAGGACTGTTACTGCCTTTGACAGACATATGAACTTCAGAAAATATCCCACCAACCTCAATCAACATGCAAACTTGCTTCTAATAGATGTTCATCCATGATGCTTAAGCTACGTACTATTAAGACTGGGGGCATCTCTGGGCGTGCGTTTGAGTGTAACCTTTCCATGCGATGCGGTCCGATATGCAGGGTTGATGGCGGTGAGGAAGGAATAAACATAAACATTGTGAGTTGGATAGTTTGTCATGTGATGGCCTTTATCGTAACCCGTCAATCGTCACTGGCAACAGTATCAACCGCTGATGGCTAGTTCACTCTTTTCATGAATTTTTACCGCTGGTGGTCGAGTTATACAGTTGTTAATAATAAATAGATTTTCCGGTTGATCTGCAAGATACAAGCTGGGCTGAATGAGATCGCGCTACGTGAATCGAAATTCAGACATTGCAAACTTGCTATAGCCCAATGAACCTGATAATCCCTTCAAGTCCGCAACGGCCTTACTTTCAACGACCAAACGAGAAAGGAACGAAGGATTTTGGTTGAACCAAACTGTGTCATCTTGGACACTGTTCGCGATTCTGAAAACCGTCGGTGATTGCCCACAATGCATCCTGCACTACGTTGTTTTTCTCTTAAATGCCACTCGTATGTTGGCTGACATCAGACATTATTATCAGTGCTTACATCATGGGAGCGTTATCGATTCGGCTGGCGAGGGAGGGGACAAGTGTTTGTTCAGTTATCCCAGACAAGAAACCACGCCGCATCTGAGACATGTTGCGTAGTTCCACCCAGGCGAAGCATTTTAGGATAGTAACAAGTGAGGTGAAGCTTACTGAATCGTTTGTTAACGATTCAAGTTTACACCGAGTTACCTCTCTCAATATTCAACGATAGAGATAATCTATCCTCAACATGGTTGATGAGAAGTTCGCAATTAATGGATTTGACACAGTACTAATTAAACCACTGTACAAGAAAAATGTGTCTCTCACCTCATATGTGAAAATTCTCAGAAACCAAACAGAAAGTGCCTGCACAACAGATTGACAATCAGGTACCGCTCAACAATAGTGGACGGTGCATTAAGGTTGAGCTTACTAAAACAAGTGGTCGTGGTTGGGGAAGGGCGAAACGGCTGTTCATGCATCAAGAAACGATGGGAATTATAAGTTCCTCAAGGAAAACTATAGAAGAAAATATACACCTTCAGTATTCATAAGTTTACAAGACTCGGACTTAATAGGAGCAATGGAAACGATAACAGTAGCCGATGTAGGGACAAAGATTAATGTACTTTAGTTAGGGAAGAGTGCAAAGCGTAAGGCCACCTTTTAACATCAATCAAAGCTCAGCGATCTTAACATAACGCAACAAAACCTTAAAGAAATCAGCCAAGCCCGTTCATAAACTCACTTGTTCAGAGCCACCATCCGGGACTTATCCCGGCATGCTTTTTTCTTAGCCGAAGAATTGTTGTCACACCCACGTCTGACACTAACTAGCAGTGAATCACACAGGGAGCACCGAAGTCCGAGCTTCCCTGTTTTTATGAACACACCTTGTGCGTTGATGTGAGTGCACTCCTAGACCTGAACATGAAAGGTAGCCCTGTGTTCATTGGGAGATAGCTGAGTGTTCGCAGGTAACGAAGGATATTGTGTAGATAGACTGACTGCCCCCACAACCAACAGTTTCTAACGGGAATAGCTGTTGGTTTCACCGTGTTCTGTTGGAGCACCGCTGCAATATCTGTTGATTTTATTGAGGTCTGTTGAACTGTTGTTCATATCACCGTGTATGGATTAATTACAGTCGAGTCTGTTACAGGGTGGCCCTAAGTTTCGTCCTAGTCCTCATATGAAGTGTACTAATCACCCTCACTCACACTTCAGATGTTTTTAAATTTATTCGCTGTCAATCAGTATGTGCCATGTTGAGTTCTAGACTTCAAAGACAGTTAGGTTCAATGGTTTTGTATCGAGTCACCGGGACATTCACGGCCCTCGCGGGAATTGGGTATCAAGGTCGTTCCAAAAGGAAAGCGGTCGTTTTGACGCCAATCTCGTCTTCTGAGTGTATAATACATATAATGATGAAAAAGTTTACATATGATATATATTATGTACCTGGCATATTTAAAGGTGATGTATAATGTGTCTATGTTACGTATGTATGATATTTTATGCAATATACATGTAATATACATTACATGCACGTATAATGTCAAACGTGTATCGCATATTTATAAATGACCGTTTTCTCCTGGGAACGACTTTGAAGCCCAATCCGTGCAAGAGAGAAAGTTGCCAATACTCGTAGTTTCCATCATTCCTTGACCCACGAACAGTAATTTCGCTTCCACAAAAACATTGGCATTTTGTTCCATTGAGCTCAGCACCGTTTCATCGTCTTCGGTCACTGGTTGACGCATTAGCGATCATTTCGTTGTGCAGACATTGTTGAATTAGCTGCTTCAGTTGGGTGTTTGATGATCGTTGTGTGTCAATAGACCGTTTGTGGCCACGTTCTCTGCCCTATTTATTCTCTTCGCATTGATTCGTCTCCTACGTTGGACTTCTTCTTACCGATCACGAGCCTTTCTTACAATCTGACATTACCACTCAAGCTATGCACGTGGCAAGCCATTTCTGCCGTAACTTTTGGTCTTGATGTATTATTAAATCTTGGTGCCGTTTGCTTGTGTGAACTTGTTTCCGCGCGGTTTTTCTTCCTTACTTTCCCTCGTCGGACCATTGTTTATGTACCGTGGTTTCATTTTCGCTTGACCGCTTCGCCATTACGTGACTGTTGCATTTGATTATATTCCCGCGAACCGTTAGTCTCGGAACTTGTATATCTGCTGTATNGTTGTGTGTCAATAGACCGTTTGTGGCCACGTTCTCTGCCCTATTTATTCTCTTCGCATTGATTCGTCTCCTACGTTGGACTTCTTCTTACCGATCACGAGCCTTTCTTACAATCTGACATTACCACTCAAGCTATGCACGTGGCAAGCCATTTCTGCCGTAACTTTTGGTCTTGATGTATTATTAAATCTTGGTGCCGTTTGCTTGTGTGAACTTGTTTCCGCGCGGTTTTTCTTCCTTACTTTCCCTCGTCGGACCATTGTTTATGTACCGTGGTTTTATTTTCGCTTGACCGCTTCGCCATTACGTGACTGTTGCATTTGATTATATTCCCGCGAACCGTTAGTCTCGGAACTTGTATATCTGCTGTATTCAAAATCGAGGTTTGTTGTTGTCTTCCACTGTTTGGTTTATCAAAATTTTTCCACCATTAGCACCTCACTGATAAGAAATCCGCCGAAGCGACCGTCTTCCTTTTTGGATCCGAATCGGTTGTTCGACAGGCTCAGAATTTATAGACGCTCGTAACTTACAGACGCGACTATCGTGGATCCAGCATATGGATAGTGGTTGCGAGAAGATTCAGCGTTGCTTGAACAACCACTAGACGTCCGGGATTAACAGACCTGTCTTTTGTTTAGTTTCTGAGTTGTCTCACATTCGATCCGAGAAGCATACTTTACCCCTACATTTAGTCAGTTAGGAGCGCGTTGAATCCAGTTTTCACAGACGCCTTCTTACTAATCATTTTGTAGATATATCAGCGTTCTTTCAGTTGGATATTTTAGGAAGGCGTAGCTAAACTCTCACATCAGACCTCACTTAGTTTTCAGCTTGAATCGTCAGCGACTGATTTTGTTACAGCCGCCAGATTACTGCAGTTAAAAAATTGGAAGGAATAGTACAGTGGCAAAATCGGCGGATGGGGCTGCCTGTCTCTCGGAAGATGCGAGACTGTAGCGTTGTAGGACCCTGTCACATTCTACATGTGGAAGAATACTACATTCTTCCGGAACCATGAACAAAGATGGGTTATATGATTCCTTCTACTAAACTAAACCGCAGTACTCGTTAATCTTGGACGTCTAGTGGTTTGCCGAGCAAAGCTTGGTCTATTTGCATCGTCTCTCGATAAGCTGGATCCAAGATAGTCGCTTCTGTTATGCAGACAACGTCTGTAAATTCTGGGTCCGCTGGACGACCGATTGGGATCCGCAGAAATGGTCGTAAGGCGACGTCCTCTTTCGATAAGGTGCTGATATGCGGGAAGATTTTTGTAAATGAAATAGAGTGAAATGATATCAAATCATCGGTGTTGAATCCGCCAAATATGCAGGCCCTGAGTTTGGCTGTTCATTTGAATACTACCGAATGCGGCAGCCCCGTAAGGGTGGAGCGATCAAGTGCGAATGAAATCGGGGCACACACAGACACAGCTCCACCGGTAGTAAGTGAGAAATGAAAGTCTGTTTGAGAACAATTATCCACAAATAAACGGTATCAAGACTTGGTAATATATCAATTTCAACGTTGGTGGGGGAAATGATTTTTCGGACGCGTGGTTCGAATGGTCATGACAGTCTTTGCGAGGGAGGCTCTCGATATCTACCAAGAAGACTTCGAATGTGGGGGAAAATGAGGACAGTTAGCGTGGTTACCAGCTTTCTATAAAACACAATCGGCAAACACCCCACGCAGGCAGTTACTTTGGCAGTGCTTTGTTGTTTTGGGCCCTTTGACGTGAGAGAATAGTGAGCAGATGGGCTCAGGAGATCACAACTAGCTGTCTTTATAAGTACATAAATACTCAGTTTAGTGTTGGAATCCACTTGAGTCGTCCCCCGTGTTCTCAGGGATGTGGTGGAGCGTCAAACTACATTTGCGAATACAGCCCCATTCTCATTCCCGTGACTGTCTTAAGAACCATGGCGAGTACCCTCCATGCCAAATCCTACTAAGTGCTGTCTTAAACAGTCACGGGGTTGGTGTATCCGCACTTCTGAAAAAGCCCCATATTTCCAGGGTGCCCCTATCGGTTTGTGCTAGGCTGTCGTGTATGTCATTGGGGAACAGTGCTGTGTGTGCATCAGCCCGATATCCGTCACTCTTACGGTCTTCCATAAGCCTATCCTCTGCGTGAGGTCTGGTTTTTCTTTCTCTGCAATACCACTGGAATGTTAGCGTTCCTGATTACTGACAGTAACGTGGCACGGAGTGTGAACCGTGACAGATGTACTTTGCTACCATCTATTAACCTCCACCACCACTACAGAAGCAGTGGCCTCCGGCGTCGAGGGTTGTTATTCTACCCCATCCTTGCTTGAAGTCAACAGAATCATTGGTAACACGAGATCGGCGACGCAAATCAAATCCCCCTTCGCGGCCCTATTAGACACAGGCACCACAATATGGTTAGTCGTCAGGGCGTATGACGGCGCTGAGACATGTGTTCGGGTCAGCCTTTTATCAACTTCTCATTTCGTTCAGGTGTTCTGGCAGTGGTCTCTAGCAGCATCGTTATTTTACCCGGCATTCTCTCAGATTCCTATTCGGAAACCACGTGTAAGATGGAATCTGCTTAAGGTAAACCGCCGTCTCCGCAGTTCGCAACATCCTCAAGGACTTTTCACACAGTTGCAGCCGTGGACTAGTTTGAACGTCTTCAACGCACTTAGTACAACGTAGTTTGCGTTGTTGTTTCACTGTCGCGGACACTATGCACATGGCGGTTTAATATTGCACGACACGAAGCCCTTCTTTGGCGAGTTACCAATTCCTTTCAATCTGTCTATTTACCCATATCACTCTTGAGAATGATCGGTCTAAGTAGCTCCTGGAGAGCAAAGAAAACGGGTTACAGATGATCAAGGAAGAAACGGACAGGTTTCAAAAACAGCTTGAGGAGGGGGAAATCTCAGGTGAAAAATTTGAATACTGGCGAGTCATCAAAACTCGACGTATATTTGACGTTCGATTTGAACGGTTACTATGTTGTTCCGCGTGTGGTGTTTTCAAGGTCGAAAGGAGACGTGAACGGCCGTTTGGGCGCGAAGTGGCTTTGCCAAATGTTTCGTAAAATATTGCAAGTCACAATTCAAGAATAAGATACAAATTTTATTAGGTGAAATTTTTGCGATGAAAACAGTCGGCAACAGCCAAAAAGTTCATAATCGCATTGCACGGAAGAAAGCGTGAATTTTTCCGATGAAAGCATCATGTCGGATTTTTTAATTTATTTTGCGTTGTGAAAATGCTTTCGCCGGGATTTTCTTAGTGCGTTGCGGAAACAGTTGATCTCGCATGATTTTGGAGGTATACACGGATTCGCGATTCTGGGCCACATGGCATTCGCATAATAACTCACATAAAACAAAAGTGAACCCTAATCAAGTCTGTGCGAAAGATTTTCGCTGGAGTAGTACACACAATTTGCCGCATATTCCGCCGTTCTGTTCTGGTTTATAATAACTGAGTAGCTATGAACCCTTTGTCGTATAAGTTTATACGTATCTTCTCTTAAAACCTCGGTTAAAGTCAACAGCTTGGCTGATCTAACTCAATCATTTTTGCAATATGGGCAATTGTAGCGCCTCTGGGCGTTGAGTTTAAAGGTCGTTACAAAGTTAGGCGGTCAATTTGCTGCGAGCCTTTGCTATTATTATTATTATTATTATTATTATTATTATTATTATTATTATTATTATTATTATTATTATTATTATTATTATTATTATTATTATTATTATTATTAAACAACTAAGGTAAAAATTTCAAGGTGCGCATTCATAGTTAATCAAAATTAAGTGATCTAGGATGCGTTCAAAAAGTGCTCCAAATATTAGTTTGGTGATGACGGAGTTTTCAGCAACTTTATGAAAGTAACTGACTATAGTCGTAGTTCCACCCTCGAAGAATTTTCGAACATTCATTGCAATTTTCGGGTGGAAACAATAGTCCTTCATCACGCGATCGTTCAATTTCGTGGCGTTTTGGAGACATGGAAGGGGTGGAAACATGAGAACATACGAAGTTGGCTCTGTAGTTCGAAAAAATACTAACATATTTGGCAGTTAAACATGTATTACAACGCTCGCAAGCTTCCATAATTGTGTGAATTTTTTCTTTCCCTCTTTTTGCAAGGACTAATGTAGAATGAAGAGGAGGTTTCACAACTTTAAAGGGATGCACAAAAGCCACTGTCGACCAATATTGCTTGCATATCTGCCCAACTAGTCTACCAATATTGCTTGCATATCTTGTCCAACTAGTCTGTTAGCATTCGCAACTTTTATATCACACCATGCCTTCTAGCGCCTTTTAAAATATGATTGGTCAAGCACCTTTCGCCTTAGCAACATTGACACGCAATACTGGTCAATTCAACACTACATTCATTATCTTTAGAAGAATGACACGGTTTAACAGTGTCCCATAAGTTTCTGATTCGGGTTAAAGTGAGCAGGTCATTCTTAACCGATGTCTCATCATTGCCCACATGCGTTTGTTCTCTGCTATGTTCATTGTATAGGTCGGTAAGATGATATAGCTCCTAATGTGACTACAGATTTCATACTTAGACGTTATTTATAGCCCAAGTGAATTGGATGGGGCAGCTGGCAGTGTGGACGCACACTGCATACCTAGACTCGTGCATCTGCGTGTGGTTACAAAAACTTCCGTAAATAGAAAACAGTTCTCAGTTATACCATGCCTATGAATAGCTACAACAGAATGTGTAAAACGTCCAATAGCAATCAGTGTATTACCTTGTTTAAAACGTCTTTGTGTTATTAAGCAACTAACACTTTTTCAGTATCAATGAGCCATTCATTCCATTTGTCGGTAGGCACACCTTTTCCGTAGAGATGTTTGCGTTCAAGTAAAGGTAGAGACAAGCAATTGCAAGGCATTTGGTGAGTATACCATCTCGAATAGTCGCAGGTAAAAGGTACAACCAACCTATAGGCTGCTATTTTGGGAATCCACTACCCAAGAGTTCAGTAATGGAGGTTGGCAGTATCAGTAGTCCATTTGCTATTATTTACTCACCAACTATCCTAAGCCGCCGTGAAGATTTCGTTTTCGTCACAAAACCCTTTACAATTGCGTATAGCTCAGTTATCGGCCCCCATGAATTTAATCGGGTGGCTGCCATTCCTACATTTGTAATGAATCTTTGCATCCAGCGCTTGGCACTAGATAGGGTTATAGTTTCAGGTAGTAGGCAGCTTTCATAAATGTATGATTGAACTCACTCGCACACAACGTTAGATAACAGTAATATCCATTCCTCAACGCATATGTGACAAACACGCCCAGATGTGCCAGATCATTCCAGATAACTACAGATGATACAAAGCAACAAATAATTATGCAACCCCACAAACATTGAATCCGTGGGGGAAATGGCGTAATCAGACAACAAAGGATTGCGGTTTACAAAAATTTAACGTAGGCGTCAGGAAAGAAGATAGGTCGTTAGTTCTGCTGATTCAGTCCGAAAGATGTGACGCCCATTAAATTAACTTGCACAGGGTTATGTGTAGGTTGATGCTTGAAGTGGTTCAAGATCACGTCAGTAAATACGTTCTGTAACATGCTTTCACAGCCAACAAGCGCACACGGATTGAATTTGAAATGTGCAACAAAGTGATGCTTACAGACAGTGATTTTTTCAGTTATCGTGACTAGAAAACTTATTTCACCAAATAACCCGCTATCTTGCCTCGGTACCTGGTTCGAAGATTAAAATGACCGGAATCTGCGTTGTTAACTCACATCTGTTGGTTTCAACTGGCTGATAACTTAAAACGACCTTATGGTATGCCGTTCTCAAAATGGCTGTGTGTTAATACACGGACGCCAAAATAACGCACACATGTGGGATGATGCATATATTATTTCAACCACCGGTAACTGAGCGCACTGTTTCAGACTTAGGACATGTTTTACATTGAAACGTTCAACACGGTGTTTGAAAATCGTGAGTTCCACTTTTTCTCACAGTTCCAGGAGCGTTTTTGTAAGTTCAGGTAAGGTATTGAGGTTGTTTACATTCGTAGGAGAAGCTGTAAGTCGGAGGCGGTTTTGAACTGGGATGAGAATAGGCGGCATTGTCCCCTGAAAACTATTTGAATCCATTATCGCCGTATGAAGTATGAAAAGTATAAGAATGTGTGCAGAGTTGTGCAACGTGTCTGGTGGATTAATTCTCTGTGGTTTTCACAATACAGTCTTCGTGGCACGCTGGAAACGACGATTTTATTTGGTTCGAAGAAATGACTGTTCGGTTGCGAACTCTTTTGAGCTGAAGCACAATCACCCATTCAGTCATCCGGTATGTGAGTCCAATCTTGCAGATCGCAGACTCGCTGTCGGTAAAAATAAAGACTGCAGAGGTCTTTTTGAGTGTAATGTTCTGCTGACATCAAGTAGTATGTAGCAGATGTTGATAGAAAGTTCATCACAACAGCTGACGTGAGAAACATTCGACGCAAATTGGAGCATGCATTGTCAAGTGAGTTTGTTGTGTCAGGCTTGCAGTGGAGTCTTGTCCACGATCAGTGCGATAAGTGTTGTACGTACCTTACAGGATAAAGACAACGAATATAGGCATGTCCGCCTGTACAGCGAACGCAAGCTTTGTTTTTCAGACGCTTTTCCCATGTTGTGAATATGGATGCCACCGACGGAACAAAAACGCGCAAGCATGTCACGAAACATTTCCAGGTACTTATAAGGCTGCAAGTTATATTGAATTCTATTTAGAGATGGCATGGGACACGGCTGACCCGTGATGTACGGGTACGTCCGTAGTAAAAAAATGCTCCACCACCTAGGATGTTCCGAAGTTATCAAATAGTGATGAGTCAACACCACGCGTTGAGGGCGTTCGTTATGGATAAAATAGCCACATAAATGAGGGCAGTCCGTGTGATTTTTGGCCATAACGTCATGTCGTGTTACTATCATGTATTTGACATCGTTTGACAGTATGTGGGTGGATAAAGTTGTTTTGGCGTGTTCGTTAGAAGAAGAATTCGCTTCTTAACCGGTATCTCTTCGACCGAGTGGTCATGATTGGCATCAAAAAAAGTAAGTTGCACTCTTGCACCGCACACTGTGGGCTTTCATGAGACTTGGATATCATCCGCCGAACCGACGGGAGGCTTGTGAATCGTTTGTTGTGCCACTGGCCTCGTATGCAGCCCTGGTGGGCCATTCATGTGCAAATCGATGTCGTACACTTCCGCAGTCGCAGAGATAATAGGCTGGAGAATGCCAACGGACGGTTAAAGAAGAGGACGCACCCAAATGACTGACCAGCCACCGCCATCTGTAGAATGTGGATCCACAGCGGGTGGCTAAAATGTGAGTTTGAGATGCAAATGGCATACGGATGTGATCACCGTGAGGTTGTTGATCATTGTGGGGCAAGAACATTCTTCATCAGATGAAAATTCCGTCAGTCATTTTGTCAGAAAACGCCTTAACGGACAAACCACACGATTATATTTAGAAACGGCAGCCAAAAGCAACGCGGGCGGCCCAACAGCAATCACCTTGAACAGTGCAAATTCTTGTGTGACATGATGGCGACGCTTTTGTCGTGGATCGAATGCAGGGAAATTTTGCCAGTTACTTTTACCGTCCAATGTGGCTTCCTTGCATTCACATCCTGTCAGTGTTTCGTGGACATTCCCACCTCTACAGTAGAGCGTTCTGTAGCGCTCATTTCCGTTTACAAAGGCCACATCCTCATTCATGATCGGAGGTGGGCGCCGTGCAGCCTGCCCACAGCTTCAGCCTTTCGCTGCAGCCAACTTCAATCGTCACGCTGAAATCCTCCATCATTTGCTTGTCCAGCTACGACTGCATCGGCCGCACGCTGGTGAGCTCTTTTAACAGGTTCATTGCTCTCGCCAGCAAAACATCAGAACATGTGGAAGTTGGCTCACCTTCATCCGACTCCTCCAGCGCCGCATCTGCAAGCTGTAGGTAGCCTAGTTGAGTAGAGAAGAATCTTCAGGGCTGCCATGTGGACACTGCCGTGCATTTGTAGATGCACGTCTTATGTTCATACGCTTGTAATTTACTCCACTTCATCCATTGTTTGCACTCATTCCGTGATTGTGAAATAAAAGTCCTGCACAGAAAATACCACGGATATCGACTTAGACCGATCCGCGGAAATTGTGCCGCCTGCACACCAGCCTCAGAAAGAGCGAACAAATATCACCTGGAGCAAACATCATCCGTATATAGTTAAACAACGAGAACTCCTTCAAAGATGCAGATATCAGATCTGATGAATTAGATGATGCAGACTTTATCTGCAGCCATCTAGATAGACAGCACAAACACATGCAAAGAAACGACTGGACTCTTCGATGGGGAAAACTGGAGGTAGTACGTGCTTTCTTCCACAGACTCAGAATAGATCATTCCTATCTCATTCTGTGCGTGTTCGCCCTCGAAACTTTCAATCGTTAGACCGTGGAGTTTGGTTCAGCCTCACTCATAAGGTAGGACAAATGGGTGCTGCAGTTGTGTGTTTAAGCATGGAGTGTTGAAGTGGCCGGTTGCGTGAGTGTTTGATGATCGTTGTGTGTCAATAGACCGTTTGTGGCCACGTTCTCTGCCCTATTTATTCTCTTCGCATTGATTCGTCTCCTACGTTGGACTTCTTCTTACCGATCACGAGCCTTTCTTACAATCTGACATTACCACTCAAGCTATGCACGTGGCAAGCCATTTCTGCCGTAACTTTTGGTCTTGATGTATTATTAAATCTTGGTGCCGTTTGCTTGTGTGAACTTGTTTCCGCGCGGTTTTTCTTCCTTACTTTCCCTCGTCGGACCATTGTTTATGTACCGTGGTTTCATTTTCGCTTGACCGCTTCGCCATTACGTGACTGTTGCATTTGATTATATTCCCGCGAACCGTTAGTCTCGGAACTTGTATATCTGCTGTATTCATGATGCATGGGAACTTTCTGCTGCAACTCTGTTGAGTTTATACCAGCTATCAATCGATCACACAGCTGATCCTCTAACTGGATACCATATTCACACTTACCTGTTTTTGATTGCAGTTGTAGGAAGAAATCAGGTGCCGGTTGAGATTCTGACCAAATTACCACACTGAACTTGGCTCTTTTAAGCGGCACGAAGCTGACCGGTTTGAAGTGTTCGAAACGTATTTTCGTTAGAGCTAGATAATAACTGTTGACTGGTGACTCCGGGGAAGCCAAGTTTTTGATGAGGGCATAATCTTCAGTGTTAGTGAAATACAGAAAGCAAGCAACATTTTTCTCCTCGTTCAAATCAAGTTTTGTGAGTCGCTAAATGTCAGATCTCTCCAAACAACCACACATTTACCGAACGTTAGAATTAGTAGTTAATCGATCCATTTCGGTAATCATTGGAAACAGTGCGAAAGCGTGACTCCAAATGCACGTAGGATACAGATCAAACGTATAACAAGTGCAGAACACTATCAGGCACAAAACAGAAAGTACGTTGAAGTGCAGTTTTTTACTTGTCCAGGATATTTGCATGGTAAAATAATTACAAACCAAAAACAGGGAAAGCACGTTAGTCATGTTCATCGCAACATAATGTTTTCAGAAGAACAGTGTGGGAAGTAATCGTTCACAGACCTGCAAACGATTGACATGTCAGGTGGAGAGTGATCGATTTGACATGAGCTCCGCTGACGTTAGTTCGAATTAAGTAGGCTTATCCACGAGGTTTGACGATTCGAAACCAGCAGACCGTCAAATGTATTAGAAAGCATCGAATGACATATAGCGAAACGGAATTCGTCGATAAAGGCCAAACAAACTCAAGGGTTCTACCGAGCATTTGCCTTGGCACTTCACAAAACGTATTCAAACGATTTGTGATCTTTGCTCAGATAAACGGGACTCTATCAAACTCATCGAAATGCCCCCACCCTGAGTCAATCCACGCTTCACAATTCAATTTGTCACTTCGTCTGATATGCGGCCTTTAACGGTGGCCGACGTGCCCTGTTCTTTACGGAAAACCAGTATCTCATGTAACTACACGGTTTATACACGTCATAACGGAGGTTTCTAAGTAGCGCTTCGATTTCGTAATTATATTTTGCAACTCTTTCGTATATTTTTGCACATACCGTTCCGTTAACTTCATCTGTACACCTGATTGAAAGCATCATCGTCAACTTTTTGAATTCGGTCGTCTTGAACAATAAAAACGGGAGTTATCACGCACACTCTCTGTCTTCGCCGTTTCGCGTGGATACTTGGGCTGATTTATTGATTGCACGGCGAAACTTTCTCCAGCTCGACGTTTTTGTTGCGCTATCGACGCCGGATGTCCGGCATTCCACGTCGTGTGTGTAATTATCTATAAGTCGTCGACCGGACCCACCTGCTGGCGCTGTCTTTCACCTCGGGCGGTGGCCTGTCCAATTCCAGGGATTTTGACTTGTCAGTGAGTCATTCCCAATTTTTGGTAACGTCTTCCTCTCACTTATACGTATACCGTTGGTACACGCTCGTCACTGTTACAGCTTCTTTCGACGTTGTCATATTTTGGTTATTTCTTATCATTTGGTTGATTAAGCCGTTACACCTACTTCCTACCGCTTAAGAAAATACTTTGTCACGGTCGTTTCACCTCTTGGAAGGTATTGACGCAAGAGTTACTTATCACCAAAAGATAATGACGCCAATAAAAAGCATGCATGTAAAACACGTAATTAACAGTGTGACATAAAAACGAATAATGAGCTAGATAACCAAGTGTTTGAACTTATCAAAATCTTGCTAGTTCTGTACACATGATTGTTGCAGATCACAGCTTGAATATGCGGAGACTTGTGGGGGAGTTTCAGAGAGTAGGGTTGATGTCAGTATAATCCTTGACTCGTAATTCCTTTTCTGTGTGAGGCAGTACGAGCCTCGAAGCCATGGTCCTTCTCGGCGCCACTGTGTACCACTTAGTTCATGTCCTCCAGTACAGGCACGACGCTGTTGTGTCTTGGTGTCTCAAACCTCCACTTGTTTTTACATGTCGGAGGACCTGGCGGCTTTTGGTTTGATCGTGAACATGACCAATGACAGGTCCACCGAGAGTGAGATAATTTGTGCATGTGTGTGGAGGGGGAGTGGGTGAGAGAGGATTGTTCAGGCACCTGTGGTGTCGACATGATTGGGATGGTCCACCGTGCCAGGTGCATCACGAATGAACACGTCTGTTTCACGAGGTCACTTTGCGTTTCGGATTGTA
>QNGE01003012.1:37834-73748 GCA_008508345.1 Paragonimus westermani | reverse complement strand
ACCACGTCTGATTGGTGGGAACTCCCGGACCGTGGGGCCCTGTATATATATATGCACGAGGACACGTTGCTGATTGAACTCTCTCGGTATCTGAGTTGCATTAATACACGTTTCTTTTTGATTCGTGGTTTTTCCTATTCTGTGAAGTAGACCGCTTTGTGCTCGATTGTTAACGTTAGACACTGTGTGCACTGTAACCTGTGTTGACCCAACTGGAATATTACATACTTTGCTCGAAAGGTGTGTGTATCCGTCCTTTAGAGCTTGGCTCGTCGCTGTTGTTTTTGAACCTGTTGACTGCTTGATAGAGCTATTTTGGGTGTGAAAGCCTTGTCATGTAATTATAGTTCAGTTTTAGCCTGTTCGACACCAAAGTGTAACCCATTCCCAGGAAACGATCTGTCGATCGAAACTGTTGAGGTTGTCTAACTACTCACCTTGATAGCTTGTTCACTAGTATCATGGTATTACGATTCAATCTAGTTTTGAACACTTGGGATCAATGGTTTATCATTACGCGTTGCCCAACGCCTTCGCGGAAGATCGTACATGTGTATTGTAACAATGATGTTAAGATAATTCCATAAAACAGTATTTTGCTCATATATTAGAAAAACACAGAACAAGTGGGCTACTTATTTTATCCTCTCTCGAGTGGTATTCACTTGAAAACGTATGCATCTGTGAGGATGATAGCAGGGACCAAAAGTTAGGAATGAGAGAATTTATTCACTAATCACAACCAAGGTCAGAAGCCATCGCATATTGCCACTAACTTTGCAAACGTTGCTAGTCGCTATTACTCATTCTAAATGGTTTGAGCATAGTGTTATTCATTGGACCCCACAGTGAATGAGTTAACACGTTGACGTTGTGGCTGCGCCGTTGCGATCCGCAGTTGATGACATCTGATTCCCCACTTCTGTTTTCGTTCTAACCACTTGAGTGAGATAAATTTATCAATTAGGAAAATTATGCGACCTTTCATAGGTATGAGCATTAGTGCAATATTTTGATGTGAATGACACCGAAACCGGCAGTTGTACTGACGAAGAAACTGCTGTGGAAATGAACAGTCAAACTGTGCTACTCGCAGGTGATGAGACAGGTGTAATTTTATGGACGCTATTAAGGAGAGGTGTGAAATGAAACAAGTGTAGGCATTGTGACGAGAAGCATTGCTTTCTGCGCAAGAGGTTGAGCCTGAAAACCGTGTCCCTCTGATATGCTATTTATGTACGAAACCGTCGTTCGCGTTCGTCTTGTTGTTGAGGCATATGCCATCATCGTAGGGTTGCTGAGCTGACAATCAGTGTGCTATGAACATCTGGAACTCGGAAAACTGCGGTTACAACGACAATAGTTTGGTCAAGATAATCCAGCTTCCGGGAGCTCAATCATCGGGAATAAAACTGGGTACGAACGCAGACTGAAGGTTTGATATATGTGGTTAACTTGTGCAGCTTGGCACTAATTAAAAATACGATCGTTCGGACGTGTACGAAAAGAGAAACTGTTCACACTTTGACTGGCTATCAAACTGTTCGAATTAACTAACTCTACAGAGAATATACGAACGCTAGGTTAATGTGGCACAGTCTACTTTCTGTATCCATGAGCAGCCCAAGAGTGTAGAGCGCCTACAAAGCAAGGTTCTTCCGAAAGACTTATAATCTACCTATAACTCAACAGTAGATTCAGACCTCGTGGATGAATGCGATAACAATCACTCAAAGTTAATTATAAGTTCACAGATTTTTACAGAGGGGAGAAAGATTATTGAATCGTTCGCTAACGATTCAAGTTCACACCGAGTTACGCGTAATCTGTTGATCCGGTAAATGCCTCGAAACGGTAGACGAGAAGGCGTTCGTAATAACTGGATTTAATATGGTACTAATTGAACCAATGTGAAAATCCTCAGAAATAAAACAGAAAAGTGTCTGTACAACAAATCGACAACTGGGCACCACTCAATAATGGTGGACGGTGAAACAAGGTTGAGCTCGCTGAAACAAATGGTCATTGTTTGGGTCAGAACGAAACGACTGTTCGTGCATCGAAAAACGATGGGAACTGTAAGTTACTCAAGGAAAAATACCGAAGAAAAATATCTAGTTTCAGCATTTAGAAGTTTATAGGGCTCGGACTAGATAGGGATAGGGATAAGCGACACGGTCAAAGTAGACGGTGTAAGAACAACTATGAGTAACATATCTTATTTAGGGAAAAGAGCAGAGCGTAGGGCCACCTTTCAACATCAACCAAAGCCCAGCAATATCAAAATAACGCAACAGTCTTCGTCAAAATCAACAAGATCTTTCCTTGCATATTCTTTTCTCCCTCTGAGACGAAAATTGTGTTGCATAGCTACTAGGTTTAGAGAACAGTTGAGAGTAAATACATGGAACCTAAATTCAACAAAAACATCTGGCTGTAACTAGTCCGGCAGCGAACATTGGAACGCCTTGAGATGACGTTCTGTCAGGTTGCGACACAGCAACAATAACAATTATTAATGGATATCACCAGGTTTTCTAAATGCCGTCCATTCAGCTGTCGCAATTTTCATTCTTTGTTCAGACTTCATTTGCTAAAACCAACTAAGATTATTCTTAATACGATACGATTCATTTAATTCAATATGACTCAGTTGCAGATCTTCAGAATAACATGACAGGTGAGGCCTGTGTGATTGTGGTTAACAAATTTTTATCTTCGCTTGAGATGAGATTGTGTATGTGCCTAGATCTTGTGTCCTCATGACATTTGCACACGAGCCCGAATCATCCACCGTAAATTCATCGAATGGTGTTCTTTTAAACTTCAAAGATAGCGCATGGTTATGTGGATATTTCATTAGAATGACTGTCAAACAACCTCGAGCAACTAGGAGGTAATATAAGGATACGCGTGACTGTCGACTCCCTACTGCTCACCTTAAAGGCCCGGAAGTCGCTTGTACACGTGCGGTTAACTAGTTCGTGTAGACCACGACAGAGGTTGAACACTGACATCAAATGCGGTGCTGAACAATGAACACTGTCTTAAGCAATATACATGTACCACTGCCGGACCTGAGGACATTCTGAACAAACTTTCGGGATGCATATTTTTCCCCATGAGTGACTTGAAGGATACATACCTACAAATTCCTTTGGATAAGGCACCAATGCCGATAACAGAAATCATTACACCCAATGAACTTTCTGAGCACCGATTTTTGCCTTTTGGATTTAGTATCTTTCAGCAGGTAATGGGTAGTATTTTGAGAGATATGGATGGTGTTAAATTTTATCAATATGCTGCCATCGCACATGCTTCAGATAAGTTAACCCGTGATTCTCGTCCTTTGAAACTATTCCAGCAGGTTTTGATAAAAACATTATTGCTAATCCAAACAAATGCGCTTTTACTGTAAGTAGTTTTGAGTGTCTCGGTTACTTAGTGGACGTTGACGGATTCAATCCTGATACCAAGCGTCCGGACCCATTAGTCAATGCAGCTTCACTCAAAACCCTGTCTGAATTGCGTTCTTTGTTAGGCGCTTTGCAGTACTACTCTTGTTCCATTCCAAATTTCACTCGTCTTGTTGAATGTTTATTCCAGTTGCATTCTGAGAAGCAGTTCACATGGATTCTAATTCATGAACAATGTGTAGGTTCATTGTTGAATTTTTCTGTCACATGGTGCCATACTTCAGCCGTTTTCTCCTAAAACTATGCCTGTGTTGATTACTGATGCTTCTCTAGTTGAAATCGGAGCTGTGCTTAAACAGGACGACAAACCAGTTGTGTGTATACCACGCCGACTCATTCCAGCAGAAAGGGGTTATGCTCAGACACATTGTGAAGCTCTGGCGGTATACCGGGCGGTATAGCGGCTTTATAAGTATCTGTTTGGAATACAATTCGAAATTGTGTCGGATCATGAAGCGATGACATTAATCTATAATCCTGACAAGTCATTGGCACGTTCGTCAGCAGCCATGGTTCAACGATGGAGCATAACACTGAGTGCATCTGACTATACCATAGTGCACAAATCAGCCAATCAAATCAAACACGTGGACTACTTGTCACGTGTTCCATATACATCTGAGCAATATTCTGATAATGGTTGCCTTCTAATCCAGCCTCTGCCGGTCAGGAGGACAGGGGTTGTTCTCGATGCTCAACGTTACTTTTCACCCATCGTCAGTGCGCTACGACGTGGTTGCATCTCACAAGTTAGACGGAAATTCCCTACACTTTATGTGCGTTAAGAAGAATTTCCACTCACCCCAGATGGATTATTGTGCTTGGATGACAGAATTGTTATCCTCCAACTCTTCGTAGAGCCGTTCTGGATGGTCTACATTCCGGACATATTGGAGTTGGAAATATGAAATCTCTGCCAGATTAACGTATTAATGGCCAGAGCTTGACACGGATATTCATCGTCTGGCTAAAAGTTGTTCATCTTGTCACCACACATCTCACAATTCACTGTTTAAATGGACTCCATGGCCGATGTCAACTGGGGTCTGGCAACGAGTTCATGTAGAATGCTGTGGTCCTTTTCTTGACAAGTATTATGCGCTAGTAGTGATTGATTCCTATTCGAAGTGGCCGGAAGTGACAGTCACAGCAACGCCTACTGCAGAATTTATCATGTGCGCACTGAGAATAATATTGAGCAGAGAAGGTGTCCCTCTTGTGCAAGTGACTGGCAATGGTACCGATTTCACTCTCAACTTTCTAATTACTTGGCTCGATGGCATTGAATGCAAGCATCAGTTTGCTCCTGCTCGACATCCTTGCTTTAGTAGACGGGCTGAAAACTTTGTTCAAACACTCAAAAGTGTTATAGCCTCTCTTCAGTATGTTACATCCAAAGACCTTGAAGAAGGTGTTAATAACTTCTTGCTGCAATATTGCAATGCCCGCCACGCCACTAACAATGAAAGTCCCGACGAACTTTTTAAACGAAGGTTCTTGAGGTCAAACTTGATGTGTATACAATCCTCTGAAGTTACCTTTTATCGTGGTAATGACTTAAGACCGTTATCTGATTTACTTCAAAAAAAGAGTATTGGTAAATACTTATACCGAATTCTTGATGTTGATGATTTATCTATACATAATCGACACGTGGATCAAATACGTTTTGAGGACACAGGTCAGTTCATTCCAAATTCTGGTGTGACTTCAGATAATGATGAGTCTGTTCTTGATTCGAATCCGAACCAAGATATTACAAGCATCATCCGAATGTCTTCAAAGTTGCAAATGAAACCCAGGAAGGATTTCAAGAACCCGCAGTCTCATTCAACGTGTGGTGAATGTGATGAATGTCGTTGAACGTATACTCTCACTTCACTTATTGAATTTCAGGTTGCATACTCTGATACGGCGCGTAATTCTAATACAAGCTTATGGTTATCGGGAGCGCATTTCCTTTCGTACCTGCGAAACTCAAATTGGTATGGGCTGTAACATGCAGGCCGGACGACTCTACTTCAAATGCCCGTGACTTCGCGGACCAACCTTCGGGCAACGTGGACGCACCAGGGGACAACGCTCTTCCGAAGTAGGGGTTCGAACAACAGTCCTGAAAAGAGGAACAATACAAACAAGCATGAGCCGAAGGCCCAGTAAGCTATGCATACGACTTACACAAACGTAATCTATAACGACACCGACAACACAGCAACACGCCTTGTTACACAACTCAAATTCAATTCGTGCGCGCTCGCTGGTTTTGGTTGCGCGTTACGCGGACTAATAATGCACCGACTGACCTTGAAGTGCAATTTCTCATTGAGCAATGGGCTATCCCAGAGGGGTTGGAGAAAAGCACAAATAAATACAATTATATGCACATATAAGTGTACACACGAGTATGTATATATACGTATGTGTGCAAACAAATGTGTATAGTAATGAATATATATATATAAGTATATATATACATGTATATTTTTGTGTATATTTGTATACATATAGATGAACACGTGTATATATGTATATATATATATATGCGCGTGTACATGCACCCATGTAACACATGGCCCAGCGCGACTGAACGGTTTCCTGCGGGTTTCGGTGGGCCATGAGAAAAATCATCGAAACAAGCATCCCATGAAAGAATTCTTCTAAAAGTAAATTTCAATGAACAACACCTCGAAATCTGCATTCATCTTCTTATCAAAATAAGTGACGTTTTTTTAAATTACATCGTAAAGTCAGACATCTTTATTCGCTAATTTTCGGAGCTCGCTGAGGTAAGGTTTGTGGTCGTTGGACAGTTATGCTGTTCTACGGAAGTACATGAGAAGTTATCCTCCGTTCTTAATTCTCATATTTCATTCACGGAGCGTGCTTTCTAAAGGTCCTTAATTTGTCGTTCTATGTAAACTAAAAACGGAGTAGTTGCATTTCAAAAATTTCCATAAAACGTATTCTCACGGTTCATGTTCGAATATTGCACAAGTTCATGAGGTTATATTGAGGCTACCTAGTGTGGACAGGCAAATGTTCGTAGCATTATTGCAATGCCCAGAAGGAATACTGTAAGATTGTTATGCTTCGTGTTTGCTCTATCTCGATTATTTACGGAGATATAGAATTCCAAATGTCCCCGTAAAACTGGTGTTAATATTGTTTAATTTCGTTCACTACACATCACACATGCATTCCTCTGCAGGTTTCCCCAGTGTTCATCGAAGTGTGGTGCAGTGGCTCCAACGTCGATGACGAAATTTTCTGAAAACTTGCATAACGAACTGCATGTTTCCGATGAACTTGTGTAAACTATCCAATAAATTTTCCATGTTTACGGATATTTTGGAAAATTCTTTATGGGCGGCGGTAGTAAGCCTGGAGCGCGTAACAAAAATGAAGGGGACTCTGTTTTTTGAAAAAGGGAATTTTGCGGACCGCGTTGAAAGTTTCGCTGGCGATTTTTTCCCCTGGCCCGAGCGGGGCCCTAGTCTCACTGCCCGCCTTTGGCCCGCCATGGCTCGTGCGGGCCCGCAACATTTTGCTATTTGGGCATGTGCAAAAAATGTGTACAACGTGATATATGTATATATCACACAGATTTGTGTATTTTGCTTAAGCTAAATATACATATATGTATATAAATATGTATATATAACCATACATATTTCTGCATATACATATACATTTGTATATATATATGTCTATCTATGTTTATATACACGTGTTCATATATATATCTACAAACACAAAAACGTGTATACAAATATACATATGATTATGTATACATAGTCTGGTATACCCACAGAGGAACCACTGAAGGAAGACTCAGTGAACCTCACTTGACTAACGGCAGTAAGCATTGCAAATCGGTGTGAAAACAGACGCACACTGCCAACGGTCTGGTCTACCCACAGAGGAACCACTGAAGGAAGACTCAGTGAACCTCAATTGACTAACGGCAGTAACCACTGCAAAATAAAAACATGAGCATAGCTCGTGAAACCATGTCGTGGGTGGCCCTAAATAGGGCCTGGCGGCAGGTCCATTCCTCTATGCTTCTTGGCACTTGCAGATTTCTGCGATGTGTTAATGAAATGATGTTTTTCAGATCTCACTTGGAAAGATCACTTGTACCATTTTACTAAAACTTCAGGTCACACTCATTTCATCACAGTTTTCCAGTTTTTCTTGTACGAAAGGAAGTGCACTCCCGTGGTTATCGCCTACTTACTGTGTTCTGTTTAGTTCGGATATACTGGATGCTGGTCTCGCGTTGAGTTCCACCTGTTCAGGAAATATCAAAAATACCCATTGCATATCCATCAATACTTCCTGTACAGTCTTACTGCTTTTCATGAAGGACGGAGAAAAAGCAATTCAAGTCAAGTCATTAGTTGTTCGGTACAGAGCCCTGTTGCTTAAGACTGAACATCACCCACAGTTGATCTCAGTTTTAACATCCAGGTATGCCTTTAGACTAGCCTGCTTCGAATGAAAGCACTGGACTATAGTCCAGTTTCGCCCTTATTACCGTTTATCAATGGTGCATATTCCCATCCAAATAGGCGTTTGCTTGTAAATTTAGCGTGCTAACCACCACCTCGTGTGAGTTGTAGAGTCTCTTCCCTTTCGTCTTTTTTTACGCACTATTCTGCATACCTGTTATGTTCGTTGTACATATTGACTACTTGCCTATTTTTTGAATCAATACACACTTCATCCTCGCGCGTTTCGCCTTTTGCTTGCACGCCGTCGTGGTTATCGTAGGCCAACCGTGGCAACGTTCATTTAGCTCGCTGAAGGAACCAAATCCGTTGTTACAAAGGGGAGAATCCTCTTGCTATACGCAGCAGACTTAGTGTAGTGGAATCTATTGCGGACAGCTATTGTGAGTCCTTGTATTTGCCTTGTAGTGCTGTTGCCCCAACTCTTTGTTGCACTACAGAGTCGTATTCAGAGTACCAGATCAGTTCGAAAAAAAGAACAAACCTATTTGTTCCGTTCAACCCCATTGGCAATTCATCGATCAGGACTTGTCAGTTAGTTTGGCTTGGATGTCTTCATTGAATCAACTGAGCACGGCTTGACTCGTTAACAAGTTTGAGGATTTGTATTGTTTTCAGCTGAACACCATTCACAACTGATGGCACCCTTGCATTCACATGGCCTGTCAGCTACCACACTTCGAAATAAAACACTGCACTTAAGTTTCGAACGACACTACGCACTAGAGATTAGCCCTAATATGAACGAAACTACAACGAAGTGCTTCCCTCTAAAGTGTATCAGCCAAAAGGCCTGCGTAAACCAGAAGGCTGCGATCGAACGTAAGTGGTGTTCAATTTGAAGTAATTTGAATTCCTGAACTGTTAGTGAATCGGGATTTGTCTTGGCTTCGGAATCATTCGGCACTTGCGAAAAATCGTCACGTTGTCACAGTGCCCCATAATCCTCTTGCTGGTGTGACGACACCACCATCCACTAGTAAAACCAATGGGAAAATTTAGTTAGTCAATACCCCCTTTTAACTAATCGCACATTGTGGCCTAAGCGAGGTGAGTTTGTGGCACAAACAGTTGTCGGAGGTCACCAGTACTTTGTCTATTTATCATTCTGAATAGCCTAATCGCATTGGACAGAATCTAGTGATGATTCGATCCTGCTTGTGAGCTTGGGCACCTGAAAGTCGTTTCTGTTGTGCTTCCGGCGTCAGCGATGGGTTTAAAAACTTTTTCTTGTTGCTGTTGTTCAGCAGTTGCAGTTATTACGGTGCTCCTTAGTAAATTACCAGGTTAAAAACGTTCGCCTATTCAATGAAAGTTGGGACGTTTCGTACGCGGTTGAAGTGAAATCGACAAGCATAAGGAAATCGGGATTGATATACGAAGACTTCTAGCATCAAACGAACTATCAATCTAAGAGGTCATGAGTCACATCTAGAAGGAATAAATGTTCTTTGAACAGTACATGGTGATGGAACGATCGTCTTGTGAAATTGATTATGATCAAAACTACAACTCTTGGAAACTGAACACAGTCTGGCGGGAAACGAACATAAGTCAGTGCAGTTCGAACTGAAATTCTTGAAACCCTTACTGTGTAGCCTTACCTCCATAACGAATTCTTTACGAGTAAGTTACATATGTGGTTTGTATCAAATCGCAAATCTCCTTCTGACTTTTGGTGTTTACATTTCACACTAGTGACAGGTGAAGCCCAAATTTCACCCTCTGGGTACATACACCATATTCTTGATTGATCTAGACTTGAAAAAGAAGCTGACGTGGTTATGTAAGACATATCCTCCAGCAACATTTCGTTCGTTACACATAAGTGAAATGATAGAGGAATGAGGAGAGAAATGGATGAGTAGAATCGATGTAGTAGATTTCATGTGGTCAAAAGTCATAGCTCCGTTCTTTGGGCGTATGTTTGAAACCTCTGAATATTGGAACAGCAATGAAATTAGAGGGTGGGTTGGACAATGCTAAGCAAACGAGTAACTGATGCATACACAAATTGACCACCAAGTGAACTGAACAGAATGTAGACAATCAATACATGTTACATTCATCCAGACAAGCAAAAAGCAAGGAAAACACGAGGACAGTAGGAGAGTGTAGAAGGTAACAGAAATTCGACAATGAAGAACTAAAAATCGAAAAAATTGAAACGACTAATAGCGGACCATTGTACGGTAGACTGGCGAAGTGGTGCTAGATTCGTTACCATCTGGTACTGAACACGCTTCTCAAGATGTGCAGCTGACGTTTCAGGAAAGACTAAAGTGCGTCTGTTAACAGTCTGGCAAACAAAACGAAGCCTTTGGGGATCTGTTGTGTGGCCAGATTCAAGCAACTGTTCAGGTGTGACATTCTTATCTGTCCCAGTTTTGATATTCAGGAACCGTTTCGGTAGGTACTACGCGACCCAAGAGTGTAGGTTTCTCACTCTATAGCCTACATAATTGTGACAGTTAGAAATACGCAATGGTAACTGGAAGTATACTTAGTTCTAACCTAGAGCTAGTTCGTATGGAGTAGAAATAACGCAGCACGTTGGCCAACGAAATCGCAATGTAAGCGGTATTTTTACAGCGTACTTATCCATGCAGTAAAACAACCATGAAACATAATGTTCAGTTATGAATTACACTCAGTACAGTACTGTCAACCGAATGTACAGGTAAATCCACAAATACGAGTTGAGTTGGCGAGCGTTAGTACTGTATCCAGTGTTGAAGTCACGCGCTTTGTTGAATGCAACACGATGGGCTTAGTTGACGTATACATTCAACTAAGAACTACCTCCAGTTTTCTTCCAACCAAAAATGCCACACCATCGCCCTCGAAGGACAACACTTTGTACACTGCTGGCCGCGTGTCGCCTTAAGCTTACATTTTGTTCTCTTCATTCCCAAGAAACCATAAGTAGATCTGCCAGCATAGGCCCGAAATGACTAACCATGGTTACAACACCCATCGTCGTCAGAACCGTCTGTTGAATAAAAACTATTGTTTTAGTGTGCAGGATAAGAAACGTGCATAGATGAAATGCAAGTGAATCAAGTTAAGTCCGGTGTGTCATCGCACAGTCATAGATTATGTTATTCACTTCAGGTAGGAGTGGATTAATAAATGAAAAGTGGATATCAAAAGATGCAGTCTTCTTCGAAGTAGTATTTAGATAGAGTACATTTCCAATAAGTACCTTCCGAGAGTTAGGCGCACAAATGTGCCTAGGCAGGCCTAAGAACTTTTATTTACCGTTCCATCAAGGGGTGATAAAGTGAGTACATCAATAATAAAAACGGGTTGCAGTGGAATTCCTGATTTGTGTAGTATTGGATGATCATACGTGCGTAGTATCTGCGTCTCTCTGAGTGACGCTCCTTGGTGCACCTACTGATCAATCAAACTACTAAGACTAGATCTTCCGGGTAATTTATTGTCTCTTTATATCGATCGATCTGCATTTTTCAACTCTCATCTAAACAAAATTTATTACCGTTGGACAAAATAGAAACCGGTTTAGTCGGATAGTCTGTTCCGTTGAAAACAACCACACTTGTTCCTTTATCGGGAGACAGAAGAATGATAATCTGATCCTGGTGTAAATCTTTCACATCGTTTGTGTTCGATTGTGTCAATAAACAAATTTGTCTATCGAGTGTTCTATGCCACTGGACAGCCTAGTCGACCATTTTTGCTTGAAACTAACTGCCCTGTCTTATCGGTACTGGTTCTGTTTCACTTGATCAAATAGGCATTCAAACTGGGTTACGGTTGTATCAAAACTGATAGGGGGTGGTGAATCACACAGTTCAGACCTACTGACACAGCTTCTCTTTCCGTCCTAGTTAAGTGTGTGCCACAAATGGAGCAAATTGCGATACTGACTCCACTTGACAGCATTCTGTTGAGTGTTACATTCGTTGGTTTGCTGGCTTTCGAAAGTGCTCCCAGTCGGGAGTTCAAATATTCGACACTACACAAAAGGCTCATGCTAACGAAGAGAGGTTGTAGCTGGACTCGCACAGAGGGAAGGGTATTCGAGCCTGACTGCTTTCTTTGTAAGTGTGATTTACAAAAGCTCACCAAACCGCCAGACGATAAGTTCAGTTTGTTGCCGCATAGATCAATAGGTGAGGTCTACTGAATCAGCCACAAACACTAAAAAATAAGGGGGGAAAATCAGCCGCAAATTTGCACACACTTTAACAATGTTTTGCAAAAGAAAATTCCTTTGCCCACATCCTGCTTGATGTAATTGGTAGCAACCCCGTCAGGATTTGCGGGTAACCATGACCAAAGCCAACGAACTTTCCACAAGTGTTACACGCTGCATCGTTTGCGGTTTCGTTCACACATACTGCATCTATTGTAAGCCCGTGGAAACAAGACCAAAAGGCTTAAGGGCAGAGGTCTTTATAGTCCATCCAATCAGTGTTGGTTAACCAGATGACAAGCAACTAGGAAAGTAAAACGCTCACCTCACGGAGAAAAACATGACAAGATTCTAACGGTAAGATCTAAGTCCGATGGACAAACATGTACAAGAAATATAGGATGCACGCAGCCTTAATATCAAAGAAGATATTAGTCCATTTCATGTAGAACTGAGAATGCAGATTCAAGTTTTGTCTGGAAAAAAACAACAGAAAAACCGTTAGGATGCAGTTTACTAAAAGGACTAAGGAAAAAGAAAGGCATTAGCCTGAGTTCCTGAAACGGTAAATGTGCGTAGTTAAGCACAAGGAGGGTAGTTGACACAGCTGAAAAAATCGAATCAATCCACTTGCACCTAGCTCATTCGTCTTTTCTTAGTTGATGTTCCGCTGTGAGTACGCTGATGACCCACCAACCTGAGGCAGCCAGCTCATTCGTCGCAGTGTGATATAGCCGCATTAGAAATGGCTACCGTATCCAGTCTTCCTTTGGTCACAGCGTACTTGAATTAATGACACCATGGTTGTTGCTTACTGGACTTCTGGGCGCCCGTCCGGAGGATATACCACTGGGCGATCAAGTTGAAACCAGCGTGGCACCGTGGTACTAGACCGGGATTAAAACACGAAAGAGTCATTTGAATAACATTCTGATATCCCGGCTCCCGTTGGTTCCAGTTGTCCATCCGACTATTTTTCCGGGATCTGTCATTAAATTGTCCTACTTACGTGTTCCATTGGACGACGTTTGGCGAAAATCGGCACTATGAAAGAGCAAAACACGTGGGCCATTAATTTTTTATCAACCGTGCTAAACTAAGGTCAGCGACGGTGGTTAACACGGTTGTCTCATTAAAGCCGTGGCAGAGATATTCACAGGTGACGAGCTTCAACAATAGAGAAATCCAAGTCCGTCTTTTTGAAATGGTTTACTGTAAAGTCTTTATGAATGCGGGTGATGCAGTCAGTTGCTAATGATGTCCAGCTTATATGAACATCCTGGTTACTGAGTTTTTCTCTGATAAGTGAGTTGATCGACTCTAACAAGAGACTTACAGACGTGTATGTAGACCACAATATTCTACAGTCTTCCTTTAGAGATTCTGATCTATCAGTTACCAGAATTTGGTAGGTTTAGGGCAGGGTTGTTCCTAATGGAACTCACAAATAATTATTCAGAGAATGGAAGTTGAGACATATTTTGCCTCGAATGATAATCTAACAAGCTCTCCATAATATTGGTGGACCAATGAACGCAAAGTTGTGGGTTGATAGCTTGTTGGGCCATCTATACATCCAACCTCGGTGATAACGCTGATTGTATTTCCCAAGGGTTTTGGCTTGACTGCCAATTCAGAATGGTTATTTGAGTAGGATAGTTGGTGTTTCGAAAGTCCCAACTAGACACTCCCCGAGAGAAAAACGGGTAGTAATTTGAAGGAAGTATGACTGAGGCTTTTCTAGGTTGGATCTCATCTGTCACATTAACAGCAGGACTCGTTGGATGTCTCCTACCTGTCACGTGGAGATCCTCAGGCTTAACGGGTAGCAAAACGACTGAGCCAACGCCAACCTTACAACTAGCCGTTAACAACCTGACAATGTTTACTCTCTGGTTACATAAAGTACAAAATTCTTCTTCTTTCTGAACACCGAAATGACCACTTTAAAGTTCATGGTAGATCTTATGAGAAGATATTTCTACTTTTGTTGAAGAAACATGAATTTAAATGATAAACGGTACAATTCTGTGACGTTCAGAGATACTTAATAGGCATGTTTGACCTTGCACACCGGCAAATAGTTTGTCGCGCTTAGTTGCCAGACAGACCTGATCATATTTGATAACGCAGTCAATTCCTACACAGGAGTCAGATGACATTTTGCCATAATATACTGTCATGATCGAATATGCTTTGTCACGATCATTCTCGCAAATCACAATCAACACTTGCTCACAAACAGAACAGCCTCCGCACACACCCTGGACATGTCTTGGAACCATTCACGGTCAGTAGTAATTGTCAGTTTAAATGGATCATGGACTTTCGGACGCGCGTCCGGATCGTATTCCCCCAAGCCGTCCGATTCAACGCTAAGTCCTCCCAACATCTAAAGTCAATATTACAGCGTGAAAGGCCTACCTACATAACATCCTGGTAACTCTGATTCCGACCACCAGCATTTCGCTTTCCTGATTTCACTTGTCCGTACAGCAGCTGCTTCGGGATACGGTTATCGCCCATCCGACGGAAGTGAACATTGACGACATCTAAGAACACGATCGCATTTGCCCGTCGGATTTCCATCAGTAAACGCACCGAATAGACTGCCATGATTCACCAATGATGACTGTAATAAGGCATATACACCGTTCGATGTTAGTTCCAACCAATTGCAAAACACGAATTGTGTTCCACAGAAAAACAACTCAGCCGATTTAACTTAATGCTTGCCTAATGTAAAGCTAGCTTTGTCCTAACTCGTCCTCTAAGCTGAACTTTAATTTATCAACAAACAAGATGACTTAAGTTATTCCGGATATGACCGAATTGAATGTATTCTCAAATTCAGCACAGGTACGCACAGGTTGTTTTGCAGTGGGTTTCTCGGCATCATGTTCGATAGTTAAAAAATATGGATGATTTGCGAACTTAAAACAAAACGCAATTACGCCCATGTTGATCTTCATTCTTCTCCAGTTCAGCATTCGTTTAACAACTGTGCGGATGGAAAATCAAGTTTGTATCAAGTTTCACTGGCCTAACATTGATTTACGCCTCGATTGAGAAATGCGATTTGAACCCTCTATATAAATGTGATCATTTTCAGCCCTGAATACAAATAGATATATATATATATATAACCAACTGATTTACACCAAGAATCAGTCGAGCGTTGAAGATGTTTGCGCAATTATCTTTGATGGCAATAGTCCTAGTCAGTTATATAGCAGCCGATCCGGACCACAGGGGAAGCCGTCATGTTTCAACAGACGATACCCTCGAAGTAGTTGAGAAAACTCCAAGTAAGTATGCAAATTTACACGTAGAACCTAGTAATACAGATATTTCATGATACCTACATGTTAACAGTATATGTAGGTTGTGAAGAAAGCAACATCGGTTGGATAATAACTTATCGTGGGTGTGACATGCAAATAGACTTTCTAGCCAGTACCTTGTAAAAGGAATGACCAAACTTGCACTTTGTCTTTGTTCGACTTCATCGTCAGTTCATGTTCTTCTAGCTGTTGTGATCTGAACTCCAGACAATTTTGGCTGGAGTCTAAGGAACAACTATTTTGCAGTCATGTGAAGAGAGTTGTACTCGCATGCGATTGAGGTTGAGCATTCAAGTATGCTTATTTGACCTTGCCTGATTGTGAGTTTGTCAATAAGGTTGCGTCGCACGTGAAGGTTGGTCGATGTTCGACTTAAAAACGTAGCAAGCAGATGCACTACTCGCGAGCTCAACATGAGTAAAACTCGATTTAAGGGCTCCTGTTCGAAAATCATTGGCAGAGTGGTTTATGTGAATGCGAATACCGTGGTCATTTATGAATGACGTTCAGTGTAAACAGTACAACATTAGAGGGGATGCGGCTGTTGCATAATTTTCTAGTTAGAACAAACCGGAAGTATTTCGGTTGATCCCTTTCAAAAAGCATCACCAGATTCGCGTTTAACTAATCGATGACACTCAAACTAATGTTTCCTGTCAGTCTTGTGAGGTCACTGTTTTATCGGGTTTACACTGAACATAACTGATTCATTGCATTTGGAAAAACACTTTCAGTGTCCTCAGAAACAGTGCTTGGGTATTATGACTACCAAGAGAGGAAACACCCTGTCTTAATTACTATTTCATTGAGCGTGCTGGCCCTGCGGTTAAATCTTTTCCAGTTGTATGTTGTGAATTCAACCGATTCTATTCATCATTCACACTGGTATTGATTATTGGTAGATCTACACACCCATCTGAATTACACTTTCTTAGGTACGTCAACAAATCCAGTTTATTCAATAGCGGTTGAAGTCGGGGGGGGGGTACTTGACTACTGTTGTAATCCCAAAAGATGTTTCGCCTGTAAGGTTGTTTATTGCACGAAATGCTAAAACATAGAACCACGAACGCGTACATTCATATGCACAGCTGATTTGTATTCACACACATTGGTTTGCACTACATTGTCGTTCGTCCTGGTGGCATGTCCCCCATAGCGCGTACACACTATTCCAGTAGTCGGTTCTGGTCCATCGTCTTTCTGGCGCTGACGTTAGCCCTTCAGCTCCCAAATGTGCTCTCAAACTGTGAGTATTATACTACTCACAAACGGAGTTGTCTATTATACAACACTCCTCCCTCTCTGAGGTTCGATTGCTTCTCTGCATCCGTTGACGAATTCTTTCCGACCAACGCAGTGTCGCCTCCCGGATTGCTGATCTATTGCTGGTTCGTCGAGCCGGCATGTCGTTCGATTTTGTTAATTCACCTCCATGCATTCGTTTCATCTCGCCGTCCCCCCTGATTGTGTGAAGTGACCCTCATTTGGAAATTACTAAATACGGACATTTCCGTATAGGCGGAAATTTCTTGAGTCTGGGTTGCTGTCACCTGTGTTCCAATTATCTCGATATTTCACCTTTCTGCCTCGGTTGGATATTCCAAGCTTGTCCAGCCGTTGAGCTGCCGATTTCTTCTTTGTGTGTGCCTGTGGCGCTTCCAGGTTTTCCTGGGCTTTTCCTTTTCCAACAACCAATTCCCTGGTAGAAGCACTGCGTTATGGTCATATTCCAACATTTTGATTCGCCGAAAGTCGAGGGGTTCCACAGTGAATCATTTGAAATGGAGTTTTCTTCTTGCTCGCCTACAAAGAAGCATTGGGGGCCAATAACATCAGTGGTAACGCAGACTCACAGTCTTATCCCTTAGCTGAAAATCATTCCTTCATTGTTCGGCTGCTACGTTCAGTGAGCCCATTCGTCTGCATCCAACATACTGATATTCCTAGAGAGTAGTCTGTGTCACTTTTTTAAAAAAAAACAAAGATTGTGGTATGTATGTATTGTGTAAAATGGAATGAAACAATGTTCATCAAACTATCTTTTCCAACTACCTTGGTAGTAATATACAGGCAATCCACCGAGTTGCCAAACTGTTTATCGGACCTATTTTAACTAAAACGTCTCGTTTTGTCCTAGATGCAAACTTTTTTTAAAATGTTATATGATGAACACGTCCCAAAGTTTATCATAACCTTTACATTCTGATCAATGTTTGCTACTGTAGGACTCCACAAAACAGCACTAAACTCTAAACCAGACCTGTTCATCATCTCATATTCTCGTCAGGTTGGAGGATTTGCTTCCAGTCTTTTCGGCTTGTGGAAAGCAAAGACTACCTGATTATCTCTAGCGAAGTTAACTCCAGTCAGTAACCGCTTAACCAGTGCATTCGAGATGGACAGTCATACCATTTTATCTGAAAAATGGTTGTATTACTGTTGCACAGTCGAAAATATTTATTAGTCACGATTGGAATAAGGTGATCGAGTAGCCAGGGTGTAATGCGTAATCCATCTTAATTGAATATTTAAGCAGCATTCATCGGCTATATCGAGGGAATTGGTGACTGAGTGGTAAACACATTGGCCTTATAGCCATTTCTGGTGTATAAATGAGTGGGAGAGTGCCAGACTCTGCTCGGAATATGAACAATGTCGTGCACTTGTGACCACATCCAACACAAAGATGTTTCATGTGCTCAGATAAAACAACAAACTAGTTTATCAGATTTCTAAGTTTTCTATGGACGGTCAAATGCAAAAATTGAACCATTCATCCTACCACCAAATGACTAGAACTGGATCAAAGTGTGATAATTGAGCTCTGCAGGTAGAAGTGATGTCTAGATCACATGAGCGTCAACGCGAATGAGAATGTGGCCCATCTGAAATAGACTTGATCAGTTGAAATGAAATAGTCCTAGTTTCATCTCTGAAGATTTCAACATTTCCACTTTAGATATCATTTCTGCAAATGAGATAATTATGGAAAATGGGCCATCGTAATCATTTCCCAAGTAGCCAGTCCGGTGTTCATTGTATGACTGATAAGAACATTTCTTACCGGCGTAAGCTGTATTCAAGACCTATTGGGGGTAGATTCAAGGTTGTCATTCTGTTTGAAGTAGTTTATTTTATTATTTACAGGGTGTCAAATGTAAAGTGAACATCACCCACAACTCATCGCAGTTATGGCATCCCCATAGACCTTTCGGTCGATCCTTTTCGAAAAGAAGCAATAGACCCGAGTTTTGCACTTGTTAGACCTCATATCTTTGTCACTGTCGGGACTGGAACTCCAGCCACACTTTCATGAGGCATTCTTGTTGACTACTGTACCAGTTGCCTCACATAAGGTACGACTGAATCCTCACAGGTGAACACTCGACAACACTCGCTTGCAAGTAATGCTCTGATTCCCCGATCGCCTTGACAGGAGACAATAGCTGTCCTGCTGAATCCAATCGATGACCCCTCGACTAGGACTTCATTGCAAGTTGAAATCACAGAAATCGTTAACTTGTTGAGCGATCTTTCGATTACTGATGAATAACAATGTGTAGCGAACAAGCTCGTTTTCAGTGATTCATCATCAGGCTAAATACATCACATTTATATCACACATTTCACGGGAGAATCGTTAGGGGAGTATACGGGGGGACATGTGGTTAATGAGGTCAATCAGTTCAATGTCACACTGCAATCATGTACCCACTTGAACAATGGGTCTTGACAGGCTAACCGGGTGGGGGGTTGGCCAGGGCAAATCCAGAGCCTGAACAAAACGTTTTTGGGCGCACAGGGGTGGGTTATACATTCGGATCCCAATAGCCTCTGCTGTAGACAGAATCCTACTCCTCACCGCTCTCGACCGGATGGCCTTAACTCGGTAGATTGGACGAAATGCGTCCTTTACGTTGACAGCGTGATTTGAATCCACCAGGTGTGATAGTATGGCGCTGCAGACAGACTTTGTTATACCACTGTTGAGCCAAGCTGGATGATGTTCCCGGATCCGTTCCGATAAGCGTCTAGTCGTGCGGCCAACATAACTGGTCCCACAGGAACAAGTAAATGAATATACACAAAACGAGGCTGCAGAAATAGGCACTTTATCTTTTAGGCGTGGGCACAAAACCGGATTGGACGTGAAGTGGACTCGTAATTTAGCGGCGTAGAATGTTCGGTTGACTGCGCTTGTGAGCCTACGTGTAATAGTTTCGGCTAAAGTATCGCCTTTGAATGGTAATCCGATATGCACAGCTTTCTTTTCTACAGAGTGCAGCCGGTCTTTTACCCCCCGCTGTTGCATGGCCCTATCTATGAACCTTTCCGGGTATCCATTCTGTATGAATATTGCGCGTATGAATGCTAATTCTTGCGCAATTGTGTCCTCCGTGCAAATCCTTAGGGCTCTTCCCGTCAAACAGTTGATCAGATTTCTTTTCGAGGCAAGTGGTACGAAACTATTGAAATGAATATACTGATCAGTCCAAGTATCCTTTCTATGTATCGCCCGCTGAATTGAGCCATCAGCACGGTGACGTAAACGTACATCCAGAAAGCCTAATTGGCTATTCATTTCGGTCTCCAACGAAAATTGTAAATTTTGGTGCGCGGAGTTCAATGTTGCCAATATGTCAGTTGAGTCAACGTTATTATCGAGTACGCAAAGGATGTCGTCAACATACCTCTTATAAAAATTGCATTGGCGAATTGCTGGACTCAACGCACTTAAGTATACACTTCATCCCAAGTAACTGATTCGAGGTGTATAGCCTTATAGGACTTCAGACTTACATGAAAGTAATCAATACAGACACAAGAACACAACTTTCCTTTCTTGGTTGGAATTATTCGCATAGGAATAAATTAATTCATCTCATTTCGATACAGATTGTTTCAAGTTGTTTTCAACATTGGCCCGATGTTAGCCAAAAGGATATTTAATTGTTCAAGGATTCCATATGATTAACAGATGTATTTGAATATACACTGACGATGGCAGTTCACATGGTGCGTTGTAATTACTTGTGTAGCGTAATAGCTTCGTGAGTTCACTCTAGTCAGCCGTTAACTGTTCACCGTTGTACAACCACACTAACGGGTTAGTGAATCCATACGAATTACAATACTTTATTACAGTTTTATGACATGAGGGTGGATTGCGTAGGTAGACTTTTCAGGATTAATCACCAATACGACAAAAATAATAGAATTCTCATCAAAAATACAACGTTATTATAAGAGGTCTGCATAGCTTAGTACTGGGGAAAATAAGGCAGGAACAAGTGGGATATTTTCAGACACTCTCGTTCTCTTCAAGATTGGTTTTGTTCAGGTTTTTATCATAGGCCAGCTGCTATGTAACTGTAGTTTCTTTCGATTTATACGGAATAACCTTAACTGTTTAACAATAAGATCAGGGACAGTTACTAGTAGAAATCAACCAGTCTAGCATTATAACCCAAGTTGACTGTCCGATTTCTTTTAAATTTCCAGTGAGGTGCATGCTTCCGATTGTCCCAGGCAATTGCATGGCCTACATCCCGATGTACGCATTCAATCCCGAGAAAAGCAAATGTGAACGGTTCGTTTACGGAGGATGCAGTGGTAATGAAAATCAGTTTGAAACGCTTGAGGAATGTGTTGATCTATGTGAGAAATGAAAAAATCAATTAACGCAAGTGTATCCTCACAAACACAAACAAGTTTACATGCTACTGTTTTTGCTAAAGTAAAAATCGATTTGGCGAACAATCTGTTTTCAGTTGTTCATTATTGGGCAAATTACGTAACATTTTACATCATTGTATTCTTCAGGCGGGCAAAGGCAAGAGCATTCTGTTAGAAACTTACTTCCAACGGTTATAACTTGGAGGTCAACCAATTGATCAGATTAGCCCTCAGAAGTGTTGAGTGATGGGGAGCCATGGTGGCTGTTGGGTGTGGATAAGTTTTGTTTGGGTGCACAGTTGTAGACTGCGTAATCAGGCACCGACGGTTTCTCCGATGGCTAGACTACGAAATTTGACTCTTTCGAATTGAACCCCTATTGGGTTGAGTCTAAATGGTTTGTAAATTTTGTAGAAAATAATCTACAGTTGCACACAACCACACAGTTCCATTACCGACTCGTCCACCGCATAACATAGAGATTAACTAACAGAACGAACCATGGAGCGAGGCATAAGCATCCGGAAAATTTTGATTAATGAATCCGTACTACTTATGTTATTATAAAATAGTTTAAATGTTGCTGAAATATGTATCGGTTGTATTTCGAAAAGTGAAGTCGGCTATTAACACTCAAGGTTTCGTAACTGAACCCCACAGATATCCTTAATCAAGTTAACTATATAAACTCGTGTACCATAATTGTTCACAACTTTATTGCGAATAAGCAGCGCGGAGACTGTGTACCAAATTGAGTGAATGTAGAATTAATTAAGTTGGCTTTTTGCTTGCTCAACTTCTTAAGCAAAGCGTCCTCACGTACCCACATTTCAGAACAGCAATAATTGGCTATAGTTTTTTATACAGTGGAACAGCATGAAGCTGTATATGTGTTTGAAGCTTGACAAGACGGTTCAACTTAGTTCATCCGGATCAGCTTATTGACACTGCACTGAAGTGAATTGCATTAAGCACAAGTAATATGCGTTCCGAATCCATTCCTCACAGTCTCACCAGTCGCATAACGTGTGACAAAAAAGATTCCAAAAATTCGCGTGCAAAAAATGCAAAAGCGAACCGAAGAACAAGCCTGTGGTTTTGGCATATTTAGTAAATACAGGGGCAGTCTCGGCTTCACAGTCAGTTACCTTTGTGCACACGTTTCCAGGTGACGTTTGTCCATCATCAAAGCCTCCATGAATGTGAGCGGTCGATAAATTCTACTGTGCCCATCCATAATGAGCGTTGGATTCGAAGCCACACAGTGACCGGTCCCGAACACATGTGTCAATCGGTGAAGTAACCCTGCGGGAATTAACTTTGAGCTGCGTGGTTACCTGGCACGTGTTATTGGCTAACTGATTTGGAATATGTTTATCTACTTCGGTGTGAGGCCTCATGTGTGTTTCTCTGCAGAAGCACATAGAGCTGTTAGTTACGCGCCGGACAAAATATGTAGGAATGCCAATTTTATTGGTGGCAGTGATAATTCTCTAACTTCAGTCAATTCATCCAGTTCCTCAGCGTTATATGTCTTCCTATTCCCAAAATTTACAACGCTGGATTTCCCGGTACAGCGTACTATCTTATTTGAGAAGCAGGTTAAGAAATAAACCTTTCTTTAGCAAAATCATCACTGATTCTTCTGTCTTACTTCTCCCACATACTGTATAACGAAGGCGTCGGGATAGTTCTTTGATCGCAACGTATTGGTGTGAAGTTTCTTGGTTCGCCAGTCATGTCCGGGATGCAGATAATCCGAAGTAAAGGCCCTTACACCACGACTGTTTTGTGCGCAGTTGATGTGAGGCTAATAAATGTAAAATACTGCCCTTTTCATGTTTGTCCACGGATATTTTCCGTGGCATTGTGTCTGTGTAGCAGAACCGAAAATGACAAATGGTCGTCCTGTTCCAACTCATCTAGAACTGACACATTGCGGCAGAGATTTCAATGTATTCACGACTACTTGGATCTGCTTCAGAGCATCAGCTATGATTAAGACACTGTCGACTTACCAATTACAGAGTCTAGTGGTTGCGATGACAGCGTCTGTTTCGTGATCATTCCCGACATGAAAATGTCTGCAAGTGAAGATTCAAGAGGAGTTTCCAATGCAGCACCAATAGTCTGTCTGAAATTCTTGTCTTGGAACTGAAAGTTTACACTTTTCGTATAAAACAGAATCAGACACTTCGAAAAAATCAGTTGGTATGTACGTACGAGTTTTGTGGATAAGAAATCTCACAAAATTCAGCGGTTTTCTTGCAAAGAGACGCTGGTGGACAAAGACTGTACACAATCAGTTGTATTCGCTTTACAGGAGACTCACTTGAAAGAACTCTAGACTTCGGTTGGACCAGGACGAGAGACGGAAACAGCATTCCCAGACGCGGCAACGGCTCTAGCAAGTGATATCCGAAACTACTTCAGTGTTCATCAGTGGCGTTGGTGGGTTCCAGCGTGTAATGATTGAAAAATTCTGATCAGACATTCAATCATTTAATAGATTTCATGTGGGATAACGGGATTGATGGGTAACCGAGTCCAACTATGATATTTCTCATCTTCGGATACGGCTTCGTAGCTCAAGCAGTAGTGCACTTGTCATGCTTGGGCATGTTGTTTCTGTCGCTGGTTCAACCGCTGTCGAAGTCCGAATTCTTCACAGTTGGGTTTGCTCTAAATTATAAAATCGGCCAAATTAGTTAAGAAATCAATTCATCTCTTCAGTATCTTTGGTAAGTTCAGATGTCTCACAATGTATCAGTCCGCGTTTTTCCCTACAGAGTCTAAACATCCAAGCGGACACTCAGCAACCTTATTCTAAGATGAAACAACCATCAAGAAAGCAGAATTACGGGGTTGGCAGCTTCGTGGATTTTGGGTACACTGTGGCGTGGGTATTCTGGCGCCCATAGTTTTTAGTTTGTGATCCACAAACCACTGTACGAGCAACGTATGAAGCTGTCTGCAAATTTCTGTCTTCACCAGTTGCACGCTTACCAGTGGATAGTCATCTACATAATTGAGTGTATCATAAGGTATTATGTTCGTTTTTGTGATGTAGCCGGACTTGCCCGAAACTATCTCATGGGATCTCTTATCGGGCTTCAAAGATTATAGCACTCAGTCCTTGACATGGAGCCACTGATCTTGGAGTAAACAGTCATTCTGTGTTTTTACTTCATGGTAACGCTCGAAAATATCATGAAGTTTGGTTTTATGCTAGCACTGGTTTTCTGTCAACTTTTATTGAATGTACCTTGAATCGGACCCCAAACAACAAAACTTTCAGTTGAGCTTGTACAAGGTACTACGCCAAAAGAGATAAGATACATTTGCCAGAATAGTTCTTAAATCATTTCACATCGAATTTCGGAGATTTCGTGAATTTCTCTACGGTGAGAATGTTCGTTTTTCGATTTACTATGCAGCAGTAGTTGCTAAACTACATCAGCCAGAAGAAAGATAATCGATTTAGTATGGATGAGACGCCACCATGCACTTCAAGTAAGTGAAGCACTTTCTGATTGTTTGTTTCAATATGTGATTGGCGAAGCTGCAAATGCAGTTTACTAAAGTAGTTTATGGATCATTTAAGAGAAAGGAGTTCCTTACCTTCACTTTCACAAATGTGGTGTTTGTTCCGATATTAGCAGGCAACTCATGTGACTTCAGCAAGATTCGAATTAGCCGCTTGCAACTGCAACTTAACGTCATTAAAACTCGTAAACATTGTCAAGAAATGAGATATCGTGTGTGCTATGATTTACTTCAAAATTGAACAGGGCATTCCATTCTTAGAAGTTTGAAGATGCACAAATGATATCACACGGTTTTGTTCTCGGATCTACTAAACCTATGGACAACAACTGGCATCAGAAGTCCAGGCGGTTTCTAGTAAAATCTGTCTGAACCCTTAAGAAATGGGAACAAGAAAGTTAATCTGATGTATCTCAGTATAAACAATATCCGTCGACTTGCTCACTCTTTCTATTCTCCCATTCAATTTCGTAGTGTCCTGAAGTTTTTTCATCTCTGTGTTAACCTTCGTAAGCAAAGAATTAGACGGAATTTGAGTACACTCCAGTCCAGTACAGCAGGATTTCAGTCTTTCTCCATGATTTATCAGTCTTGACAGTGATTAACATTAGTCACTTAAATAGGTTGATGTCAGGACTCACAGGCTTACTTTGTTTTGCAGACGAAACAAATGCGCTCTACTTCGAAGCCATGAGGGAAGTCACAACTGAGCTTTGGTCAACATTGAAGTGCATCGTTCATCTGCCATAGCACTTTCGTTTGGCGTGGACTCCACCAAATCAGATCTGCAAACAAATCCATTGCATATGCACACACATGCAAATCCACCGAAATAGATTAACCGTGCGCTTGGCTCGAAAACTAGACTATCGTTTTAAGTAAACGACTCGAAGAGGCAGCTGTTCCAAACATCAGTGAAACACTTTATAACAGCCGTGAAGTAAGGTCAGACACGAAAGTTAGTAAATGACGGACAGTTGGGGTAATTTAATTATTCAAACCAAAGAGAAATTAACGTGGGGGGCAATAAATGTCGGGAAAATCTTCTACAAACAACAGTAACCAAATGAGTAAAACTCGGCGGAAGTGCTGACAATGGTCAAACGGAAACTTCTTTGCACAGTGAGCATGAACTGGCTACAGATGTAAATATACTGACATTGAAAGTTTAGGAAACTTTGAGTGTTTCATTAAATACCACTATGCTGAGCAAAGCTTCACCATTCCTTCTTCCTAGGGTACCTGAACAAGTCATAGTCTGTGTTCCTGCGTGAGATGCAGACTGGGGTAACTAACAAGAATGGTTCGGGGACAGCTATGTATACTTCAATGATCTACCCCTCAGAAATTGCGTAGACAAACCGAGTTCGGATCAAGTAAAGCTGGATTTATTCCAATCCCAAAACAGGTCAGTTACTTTACTGGAAGTATTTAGTTTACAGCATTCTGTACTTCGTGACAATGTTTCTCCTCGTGAGTTTCCTACTGAGTGAAAGGACTGTTATTGGCAAATATATTTGAAACTGACAGACAGCTGTAATACTACAGTAACGTGTGACACAGAAGAGCTAAATATGTTAAAATCACTCTCCACATAGGTAGCTGCTAGAAAGCAAGGTGTCTAGACGGAGTTGCCCCTCAAGGACGGATACTTAAATGGTCGGTTAATAAATTCGGTGCGACAAAAGTCGGCGTAGCTGAGTTCTGTGTTCTAACCCGAGGACAGCGACTGATTGTGACTTCAGTCAAAGGAGGCACCTTATCTTTGCCATCATCCAATGCACTTATCAATGTATATGTAATGGCGAAGGAAGTCACATGTACCTGACCAATTTCCCGTCTGGTAAGAGTGTCCACTCCTTCCGAAGCTGAGATGAACAATATATAACTCTGATGACTACATACACAGCGTGTCGTATGGGATGGTTTGTGAAACGTGGAAACTGTTTACCAACTGATATCTTCCATGATGTTTGTCATGCACCTCAATGATAACCTTACATACATGAGCAAGCATATGATGTTATTTATTTCTTAATTATTGAGAGAAACTAAAAGTTACCAGCACTCATATAGAGGGAACCAGCACACGGCCTCTTCCATTGAAACGTAACAGTCGGTTGACAATGGCGTTGGTCTCTCTTCTTCACACAATAGCCACTTCGAACACAATGTTTTTTCTGCACCGATGTACTTTTCCTTGAAGGTTGAGCTAAACCCCTATGTGCAGCATAGTTACAGTCGTCATATTAAGTCTGATAGTGAGATGAACTGCTGTATGGCATAGAACAGATCACCCACGTCACTGGATTAGAAAAGCGTGATCTCTGAGATGTACTGCAAAAATGCGCACCCTGCATATACAACAGAGAATAAGGGGAAGGTTGACACCAGAAGATATGACCGACATTCACGGTCGTTATTATACCGAAGCAACGTTCCATACGAACATGTTAGGCCTAGTGGATCGTGAATACCTCAAGGCTTCTGTGATCAGCTATCGTCAGTCAGTCATTAGAGTTACACATTTTCAGATAGCGATCAAAATTGTGTTTACCAACATCCAGCTGTGAAAGCGATCGCTCAGTCAACCACTAATAACAAACGTTTTCCAGAATCGACACCGAATCAAAGTGAGTATCAGACGACAGAGTACTATGTATTTTTACATCGCATTTTCGTATCCAAGCTTTGAGAGGCTTGATTCAACATTGCGGACAGAGTGGCCATGAGGTTGAAATATCGTGCTAGGTCATACGGTAGCTGACTTCGTGGGTCTTCGTTCAACGACTCATGCCGGCGCTGGTTACCGGGTTTGACATTCGCGCCCATTGCTAGGAGGCGGTGTGACGGTTCAAAAGTGACCAGCTTGGCCCGGAGGCGACGTTATAAACAGCCTTGTCGTAGCTGGACTAGGATTCGGAAAAGCACATGCTGGTTGTTCAGTTCTTGGATAGAATGCCACCAGCTGTTCAGGATTAGCTCAAAATTGCTATCATCGCATGTCCGAGGACGTTAGAGGAAATGGCTGATGCGACCCGATAGTGGCTAGTAGGAAACTGATAGTCAACAAATTGAGGACAATCGAACCAGACGAACTGGACGATAGTCAAAGAGCAATGGAAAAGTTAAGTCAGGAAGTGACGGCATTGAAGGTGAAGAAGAAAAGGGAAAATCGTGGCGACGTCTGCTACAGATGCAAAAGAAGTGGGCGCTGACAAAGATTCTGCCTGCTGGGCGAGGAAAAATCATGCACAAATAATCGTTTCGCTAATTGTTTTTTGTCTAAGAAAGGAAACCCGGTGATAGGTGCGATTGGTAAGACGGCAGTTTAGGCTAGAGTAAAAATCAGCGGTAGTTCAGGGTGCTTTCGTTTAACGCTGGGAGGGCGATTTCACTGATTAAGCCAAGGTCAAGAAGATTGTTCAATCGTGTTGGATGGTCGTTCGAAAAGTGAGCAGATTCACACTCAAAGTTAATCGGCTGGTAAAATATGGTGTCCGATTAGGTGGTCACGCATTCAATCAGCCTTTCATCATTTCCTGTGACGCAGGTCAGACTATACTGAGAGCGGACTTCCTTGACCGTGCTAAAGCCGTGGCTGGTTTGAAACAAGGTAAACTCGTAACGAAGTGCGGTGTGGTTCTACTAATGAGAAGGCGCAAACTGAAGCGAACGCACCTAGATCGACAACAACTTTTGACAACCGGTTGCTGAACACGGTAATATACAAATCCCGAGAATCGTTCACTGCGAATCATGATCCGTATGGTTATTGTGACTGGATTGGACATGAGATCCCCATCGGACAGAAGTGATTTCGACAATTCGGTCTCAGAAGAATTCCGATGCAGCTGCAGCCGAAAATTGAACAAGTGAAGAACATGCTTTATGAAGAAATCGTTGAGGAGGCTTATAGTCTGTTCAATTCTCCCGTCTTGTTAGTGAGGAAGGTCGGTGGCAAATTTCAACTTTGCGTCGACGTCAGACGACCCAGTGAGATTACGGTCAGTAAGGTCAGAGCCATCTCAGCGGTATCAGAAGTCTTCGCTAAGTTACAGAATACCAGTATATCCACGATGTTCAAATTGCGGTGTGGATATTGGCACGCTCCAATCAGGCAATCGGATCGAGGTAAAACAGCTTTCGCGGTGGCTGGTAAACGCTGGCGCTTCAAACGTACGACTTTTGGAAATTCAGGTATCATTTTTGCGTTCAGACGACTGATGTTGAAGGGACTACATGGATTGCAGACTAATGCTGTCTACGGTGATATCGTCATTTACAGCATCAGTGAACTCGCAAGCCCATTATACGGAATTCTGAAGAAAAACTCCCAGCTTTTTACTGGTCAGAAATAGTCAATCAAGCGTTCATCAAAATTCAGCAGTTCATGAGAGTGCACAATTGACCCCGAGGTTACCGGTGGCTGCACAGAATTTCTTCATCGCAACAGATGCAAGCGATCTACGAACCGTGGTCGTGCTGAAGCAGGAAGGCGGTACTGTTGACTGTGTCAGTCGCGTACTAACTCCCGTTGAACAGAAGTAGTCAGACGAAAAAAAATGTTTGGCGGTAGTGTACAATTTTGAAAAATGGGGACCGTACTTGCTGGGCCGACGTTCCCATGTGGACATAGATCGTAAAACCTAGAACAGCGAAGAGCGCTCAAGGGAAGATTGCTCGTTGGGCGTTATGACTACAAGAGTACAACTTCGCGATTCCTCATGTATTTGGAAAACAGAACTGTGTTCCCGATTTGCCTTCCAGAAAGCAACACATAGATGAGGTCCACAAGGACCTCATTGAAGTTGGTGGTAGTGAACTGGAGAACGGCCCAGCAAGGTTGAAGGCATAATAGATAATAGATACATCGATACGGAAGCTGACTGACCAACTTCTGTCGGTAGAACAAACGACAGAAGACGATGGAAATCCGAAAGTATAGGCTTTCAGAGTGCACTCGGCACAACTGCGAATGAATAGCGCCAGAATTTTAATGCGTTAACCGAGAAAAGGAATAAGCGCACCGGGTGTATCGGCAGAGCTGACAGAAACAATTCTGAAGAAATGCCATCAGCTGGCTCATAAGAGTAGCTATCGAACTCACGAAATGTCGAAGCAAAAGGCTTACTGGTCAGCGCTTGAGAATTGAGAAAACTCACAAAACGCCATACCATCCTCAGTCAAGCAGAATGACGGAAAGAAGTAGTCGTACAATCAATCCCGTTGACCCACCGCTGTTCGCCACAAGGAATAACAAAGAAATCGCAGTTCCAGCTAATGTATGGGCGCGTGACACAGCTACCCGTTGATCAGGAAATTTCCTTATGGGGAAACGGACGGCAAGAATGAGCAGAAGTTTGGGTGTTCGCCAACCGGAACCTGACAAGCGCACAAGAGGTTTCTAAGGAGCAATCGAATTCAAAGTAATCGGGTCGTTGTGATGTGTTTGAACCTGGTTTGAAGGTTAAGCACAGAGACCAGTGGAGTCCGGGCATAACAGGCTCCGGAGCCAGGTAGTCCCCAGTAAGTTGGGGGGGACACATATAGTAGTAGAACGTTGCTGCCCAGTGTATTTCATTACGAATGAGTAGAATCAGCGTCGAGTCCCCGCAAGCCAGCCTTGTGAATGGTATGATACTTTGATCAGACGAGAATTCAAACGAGGTGTATCAACACCATTGATACGTAGACGGTCAAGAGAACGGTGAGAGCCAGATCGACTCCTGCTGCAGCTGGAACAATCTTTGAGTAGTGGAGTGTGGTGAGGACAAGCGATGGCACTACACCACTCTCATTACTACTCAGTAGTCACGCAGCAGCATGCAGTTAGGGGGGGATACAAGAAACATCTAGAGTAGAACAAAGAAATGAATCAACAATGTTATAAGGCAAATACAATGACACAGTAACTGTACACGATAAATTCCACCACACTAAGTCTGCCGTGTGCTGTGAGAAGGTTCCCCTTTAATAACACAGAAATTCCACCGAATTCGGTTCTTCCGGGTGTGCTAAAAGGAAGTAGCCCACGATGACCATGATCGTGTGAAAGCAGAAGGCGAGACATCTAAGAACAAAGTGTGTATTGATTCAAACAACAGACAAGTAGTTTATATACACAATGAACGTAGCAAGTATGAAGAATGGTGTGTGACAACAGAATAAAAACGTAACATTGGAGTGCACTTCGGCATGAAATGGTAATTTCCACATATGAACATGATGTTAACAACCGTGGTAACTGAGACGTCCTTGGATCAATGTTGCAGTCAAATACGTTTTTTTCTATGGTGCTGAAGCGTACATTCCGTGCGTTAATTTTCAGAATAATCAATCTTTCCGCCATCCACTTTCTTGGTTCACAGCACAAGTACACCATTCACATGAATCTGAATGTTAATCCGTAGTATCTGGAGTGTGCCTTGATCATCAATGGAGAACGATAACTCCACTGTGTATTTTTTACTATTGTCGTTAAACATCAGGTTTTGCATATTTATTTTGCTCAAACCGTTTGTTGATGGAAACCATTGCATGTATGCTGTCTAAAACGGTTTGAGTGAGAAAATACAAGAAACTGTAAGTTGAACGTTAACATATTCTACAGATAGCAACTGCCGATAGCATCGGTTTTGACAGCTCCGCGTGGTCGATTTTAGTGAGATCGTGACAATGGCAGAACGTTTGTGAGGTGGTTATCAAAGATGCTGTTCCTGGCCATTGATTCGTGTTTACATCAGTTACCTCGCGCACCTCGATGAACTCTGGTTTCCCTCTGTCGACAGATAACCTCACATCTACAGTTAAGCTGCAATACAAAAACCTTGTTATATCGTCTGATTACGCTAAATGGACCCACACATAGAGTGCAGAAGTCACCGAGGAGCAACCGCAGGGAGCAAAAACCTGGAAAATTTGATAAAGATCGGTGTGTGCCAGCGTCGTCTGCCCTCATAGTGGGGTCGGCCGGACATGTTGCGGCAACCGCTGACCGCATTTGGCGAATTTGATGGATCCCGTAGCCACCTCTCCAGGCAAACATGACAGGAGGGGTATGTAAAGTGGCCACCAGTGTGTTTCAGATACTTGACAGGACCAATGACAGAATCTGCTACCACAAACAGTTGTGAGTAGCGTTCAGAGAACTTTTAGGCTGCAAATGGAAATGTTCGACTAATCCGTTGGCTGCCGGGTGGCACACTGTGGTGTGAATCCAACCACATTCTGGCGCGTTGAGGAGTGATGTGAAGACTAGTTCAAAATGTGATGCGCGGCCAGTGGTTGTTACAGCGGGGCGACGAAACTGGACGACCTAGAGTTACAAAGACGCCCAGGTGACGGTTTCTTACGCGCAGCTTAGATTCGGTATCGTTTCTGGTCAACGTATAAATCAGCTAACGTGTTTCTATTAGGGATTAGTAAGAACTGGACTCGGTCAACATGTAGATGATGGAAACGCCAGGGGTAGAAAAACTGTCCAATAGGGAAGGTTCATGTCACTGAATGTTAGATCGGTGACAGTACATGCAGGTTTTGGACTACGTGCGGACGACGCGGTTGACCTTACATCAGCTAAACGTTTGGTAACCATCTTGACTGTGGAGCGAACGTCTGGATGAGATGGGTTGCGCAACGTTCGAGGATTTTGACGGTGAAATCTTTGTGGAATAACCAGGCGAAGGATATCTTGTGATGCGTCACAGATAATGATCTCTTCGGAAAAGTGCATACGGAAGCGTACAATTTTGAAGGAACTTGATCGACGCAGTCAGTCATTGAAGTGCAGCATGGCACAAAATGGCTTTCGGTAAATACAGGGACTAAGCATTGGTGACCGTGGCAACCGTGACGTTCTAGAACCAATGTTGTATGGAAATGAGTGCATTTGTTTGTTGTCATGTTGAAGCGCATAACCCATGTGTTGGTTTTCTGAACAGATAACCCTTGTGCCTTCAGTGTTCTTAGCTCACAAACACCAGTTCTTATTGAATATTGCAACAAAATGGATGTGATTTCTTACTCGTTTTCTATCTGAATCACAGATTGGATCTGTCGAATCCTCAAAAGATCATTAGTGAGTAAGTATTAATCAGCTATTCCAGTAAATACTTCAGTATATCTGTATCCACGAAAAACAAGCTAAGAAGTCGGTCGTATAGTGGCACTTCCAATGTTAAGCATAATATCAAGTGTCCGGTAAAGATCACTTGTATTCTATTTATAAAGGGTCCAATTTCAAGTCCCTGTTCTTCAAACAGCAGATCAAGCAATCCCGTAAACAGGAAACACTTTCTGGCATAAAAAATTTCGCCACGTGGTAATAGGGTCTGAGAAGAAGAGGTATCACGTCAGATGTGATGAAAACGAACGAGCGCTCAACTATATTCATAATAAACAAAAATAAGCAAACTAATTGATGTCCCTTTCAAAATAAAGATAATATACGTTGATGGTCATATAAACAAAGGACGGTGGTTTTCACGTATAAAGTTGCCGTTGACGCATGTTTCGCTCTGGGGGTGGTATCTTGAGTAAATGGGTGTTGCTTCTGCTGTCACTTGTTTTCGTTCGCTGAATAAACAGACTGATACTGTCAGACTTCTGATCGCACAACACGTCTGAAAGAAGGTTAATGAGAACCGGCACTGGAATTCGTTGGTACCTGAGTTGTAACTCGGTTTTCACCTCGTTCATGCGGATAAACACGATCCATATCGAGCTGCCAGTTTTGCATTGGCTACGGCCACTTGGGTTCGAAATTACCCCAGTACAAGCGATGCTCACAGAACGGGTGACTGAGGGAATGAGAGCTTCGGGTCGCAACGTAGTGTTGCTGGTTCGATCCCCGATTTAGAATATCTCTACTGATAAGACCGAGTGAGGAAGAAATCGGTCGTAGAGTGTCGATTTTAGAGTAAGTAGCAGGAATCTTTATGAATTCGTTGCTGACTTTCGTGTTTTTTTCGATGCCCGATTGTTGCAGGAGCCACTGATATAAATGTGACAGGTTATTCAGGCGTGTCTATACCTAGTCCGGAGAGTTGGATGTTTAAAATTACAGCAATAATCCTAACAATGGTTCGATTTTTCCCTGTAGCTGACAAACAAGCACAGTAAGAGCTAGGGAGTGATGGCATTTTCAGATTGCGATCCTGCAGATCATTAAAAAGTAAGCGGAGGTTCGTAGGTCACTAACATTGGGAAACAATAAAGTGGTAACGTCATTCACCACGGGCCACCCTCGCTTCAAATGTGCACACCGAAACTTGGGCTCGACTGGGAACTCTCGTTCACAAGATTTCACAGCAAAACAACTGCCGAATGAGGTAGCGACGGACGATCCATACATGTGATGACCTTCAGGAGGAACTCGCCATGCCCAGCAACAAGACGCATCAGTACGCTGACAGACTGTAAAAGTCTGAACCTTTAACTGCAAACTTTACACTGACTCTAGGTGTATGCAGCACGTAGCGAAAGCCACTTCCCTAACTTACTGCCGACGCACGCCAGTTCGTGTGTACTGCAGCACTAGAGACATGGTGTACGCCACTTGTCACCCTCAGGAAAAGTGCCGCGAGCGTAATCAGCTATTGTACACTTTCTCTGTGGGCTTCACTATGGCGTTTGTGTTAGTGGGCCTTGAAGTACTGTGGATGGAATTGGGTAAGTTTACATGCTCATTGTTGCACGTCGGTAGAAACACGGAGATGAAGTTATGTGAATTGCCCTCTTATCTTCACACTGTCACTGACGTTGAACAGGGTTATTTCCTAACCCTAACTCTATTTTGTTACAATAATCACTCCTCGGAAAATGGTGATACGATGATAAAATACCACATGGGGAGGTAGTCCGTTAAATATTCTATGTGCCGACGCTCCAAGTCTGATATGTGATTCCGCTGTCTGCATGCCACTATCCGTGGCTGACAGTACGCTCTTTGCGTACGGTGAAGAGCCATAAACAGTGGTCAAGACTTTTGAGGCCGCAGCAGACAATTTCGGCCTAGAGATCAACACAGATAAGACACTTTCCCTCTTTCATTCACCTCTGGGAGGATTTGTCATTCCTACACCTGGAATTCGTATCGATGGAGACATTCTGAATAGCTGCATAGATTCCCGTCACTTCGAAACCAGATCTGTTCGTAGATCGCGACTTGGGTGCTCCAGTGGCCAAGCTTAGCGCATCTTTCGAACGACTTAAAAGGCGTGCCTGGGAAATAAAAACGAGGCCGCTGTTCTGCTATGCAGTGGCGCTGTTTACGCTGCTGTACGACAGTGAGATTGGGTGTTGCACCAGAGGAATATGTGGTATCTGAGCCGTCGACACCTGCCATAGCTAATGGACGTTTTGGGTATTCGAACATGGTCCCCAACACAGTGGTACTTCCTCAAGCAAATATGGGCGGAATTGAATTCAAACAGCCTGGTTGGCTACAGCACGTTCGTAGGATGACCGAAGAACGGATTCCGAAGTAACTGTCGTGCAAGCAGGCTAAGCACAATCCTGATGAACAGAATATGTGATGCCATGACGTTATCCACATAAGTCTTTCATGTTTGCGATATCAGTTTGAGGTCCTCGGAGGACAGCATTGAACCAAACAATGTGAAGGGATACAATCCGAATGTGCAACCGAAAGTTCAGTGAGCAGCAGCCACATGACTGTGAATTCAAGCGCACAGTTCGTAAAAGAAATATAAGCGCAGTGAAGTCAATATGTAGCGTTAGAACGAATGCGCCGGTCGCCTTGGAATAGAAAATCAACAGTGTATTCACAGCTCGCTGTTAGCGCAGTACATGCTGAAGATATTGTTTGGTTTTCCAACCTACCTTCACATTTCTGTCTGCCCAAGAAAATGCAGTGAACTAAAACACTCATTCAAACTCTTCCCATTTCAGACCTCCAATACCCTCCACCCTGAGAAGTTAATATGAAATCGTGTATTCTTTGTGTCCGAAAGACAAAGGTTACACTTCACTAGCCTCTCACCTTAACAATCAGCATTAACTGACCACAATGCAAAGACCTCCACCAACACACTTCCCACCGTCACCGTGAGACTGGACCTTGACGTGGTGTGAAGGCTTGCGCATCTCGATGACCTTTTGGGCTAAACTGGACAGAGTTACTCATACCAGGCAGGCCAACAGGTAGAGGTCTGACAAACCACAGTCTCC
>QNGE01003012.1:0-11755 GCA_008508345.1 Paragonimus westermani | reverse complement strand
CGACTGGTGTAAGGTGCGAGGTGGACAGACAATGACCTGGCGTAGGGAAATGAAGTCGTTCACGAAGGGGTTGGCCACCGTGGGTCGTGTTCGTCTCCCGGGCTGGGGTCCTCGCGACTCACAGAGTCGGTGGTTGGAGACTCTAGGTGAGATGGCGGCTAATCGAGCTTAGTGGCGTGAGTGTTGTCGTTGTTTGGCCGAGTTGTCTGTGAAGTGAGTGCATTTAATGACGCGGGGCAGTGAAAGCCGTAAGGAAGCTGTCTCTCTGATGACGCCTTACTCTCACTTGCAGCTCGGTTGTTTGTTTGCAAGGTGTAGGCACCTTGATTTTGAATGTTTGAATATGGACGTAGTCATTTTTAGTAGTTAGGTCCCTTCCCCTTTTTCCTTCTCTCTTTCTATATAGGGTTTGTTGTTTCTTCATGGTTGTGTGGCAGTTAAGCATTAGTGTTAACCACTGATGTATTGCTGTCTATGATGATGATGATTAATTACGATCGCTTTTTTATCGTCCTTCCCTCGAACTTACAAAAGCAACCCAACTTTTGAGAGGTAAAGTACAGACCTCAAAGGGCCGCTGCCATCAATCGGTCGCAATCGTTACCTTTATATTGTAATCGATGAGTTCTCTCGTCGTCATTTTGCTTTCGCTTGTCCTGCACGACTTCCTAAACAATCATGAACTGTCTATATCAGTTGCTTTTTTATCTTTGGAATGCTACTGTACATATACATCGACAGAGGAGCATTTTTCTTATCAGGAGATCCTCGGATATTTCTTCTGAAAAAGGGCGTAGCATCTGGCCGGGCCACTGCTTACAATACACAGGCGAGCGAACAAGTCGAACGTCTCAACGGCACTCTCTGGTGTACCACTACACTTTCTTTAAGCTTACCGGACCTTCTTACGGCAAAATGGGAGGTCGTGCTAGACGATGCCTTGAACTCTATCACATCTTTGCTCTGTATTGTGACCAATGCGACTTCACATGAGCGACTGTTCGCAAATAATCGTAGGCCAACGTCCGATACAACTCTACCAGCTTGGCTCACTAAGCCTGGTCCTTTACTTTTTCGGGAATACGTTCGCCAATCCAAACCCGGCCCATTGGTCAAAGAAGTGCAGTTACTGGGTTGTAACGAACAAGTCGCTCACGCACACCTTAGGGACGCGAAGACATGGCTATTCTACGTTATTTGGCATCGAAAGGGAAAATCTCGACTACTCGGATGAATGGCCGATTACAGAAGCTGTCCACGCCATTTATGAACAGGAACCCTCGTATACAGATACAATTTATGGATCCAATGTAGCTGGTAACAATGATCCCACTTGCTCTAACCTACGTGATCTCACGGAAAAGCAGCAACGTGTACGTCCTCATCGTTTGCGTTGCAGAAAAGTATGATTTTGCATCTATTCCAAATGCTGCATCTTGTTGCTTGAGTGGTGGTGAATGTGGTGTAATTTATTTTTGTACAAACTGGTGGCACTACATTTATATTACGTGCACTAACATTTATTACTTGACCTGTTCAGCTCTCCAGGCTCTTTTGTAGGGTAAGCAAAGCCTCCATTGCAGCGAATCCGTTTCTTCTTTTTTACACTCGATGTATGGAATAACTGTACTTAATCGTAGACACAACATTCATTATTCACTGAAGGCCAGTGAGGAAGCCGGATGCACCCTACTGAGAAAACCTTCAGTCTATGTGTCCTGATAACCGGAACCCACGTCATATGCCGATCAAAAGACTGTCGTTTCCAGCCTAATCCACCGCACGCAAACAAGGTGCAATGTGATAGGTGAGTCAGCATTCGTAAAATGTGGGAAAATTAACGCCGGTGGGCAGAGTTGAGCTATTCTGGAGACTCGTCGAAGAACTTTGTCAAACCTGATACGGTGACCCCAGCATGCACTGCAAATGCTTCGGATACACTAACGGTAGAAAACGGACACTGAACATCCTCCGTTCGGATGGACCAAGTTTCGCGGCCGTACAATAGGACCGCCCTTACAGTGGCATTGTGTATCCGGCGCTTTACGGAAATAATGAAAGCATTCCGTCATCACAGATGGCGTAACTCAACAAACGTCTCACTTGAAGTGCTGAGGGTGAACGACAGGCTGTTATATGCCTTATCCCGGCCGGTGGCTCGATAGTAAATTGTCTTCATGATGTTCACGGACCTTTCAGACACAACCCTTCTCGATAGACAGTCCCAGAATGAAGTGTCTGGCGGGCTGTGAAGATATGGGCAATGTTGCCAAGGCCAGGGTTAAACTGGACTTTATTTTCTCTTCCTGTGCAGAGTTTGCTTTTTATTTATGGTTGTGTGGCAGTTAAGCATCGGTGAAAACCACCGACGGATTGTTATCTATGATGACGCTCATGATGACGTGGGCTAAACCCAGTTTGCTCCACACGGATGTCAGAGAACCGAGTACATCTATGAGGAACTGCAGAAACCATGGGCAGAAGTTGAAGATCTCACCCGGTTTTAATCCCAAAAGGTATATTGTCAAGAAAAGACGTTATCCAGCGAAGAATTCCCTCAGATCTCTTAAATTTTCATTTTATGACTCAGGAGACCATGTGGGCCGTTATCGGACGTCTTGGCAAAATTTGAAGATTTTAACTGAGACTTTGGTTGCCATTAGGCTAATCGTGGAGGTAAATATACTGGCTACGCGTGACCAGCTGAGGAGAAAGCCACGTTAGGTTGAACTGGAATGACGATTTATTAAAAAGTGCTTAGGGATGGTACGCTTCTATAGATTCTCCATCATCTTGAGTGAGCTGCTAGTGAGTCTGATCGGTCGAGGACCAGCTGGAGGATACCCATCGTCTACTTGGAGGACAAGCACGGTCACGGCTTTATTTCATACACGAACGCCAATCCAAAATGTCTGTTGGTATAACTTAGAGTATCCGCCTGGTGAGAAACACCTTTTTGAGAATCCCAGAGTGGATTTCATCGGAACCCATCACATCACGAGCTGACCCGGTAGCTGAGTAAACTGGTAAGCTAGCTCAATGCCACCAGGCGCGTCCACCAAGCTGCGGGCTGGGGAACAGCATTCCATATGACTAACTCCAAAATTAGCGGCGTTTGTCCAACGAATCAGCAGTCGCGGACCATGACAGAACGTGACATTCACAACTGACAGCCTGGTCTCCTATAAACCACCACGATACCACGGAATGGCGCACGTTCCCCCCACGAAAACGTTTCAGATGTCCTAAAGGAGCACAGAGGCTCATGAACTGCATGTCGTCTGAATTACGGAGGTCACTGTTAATTACCAACTGCGGACAAATCCTGAGAAGGGCGTACAAAACCCCTAGTGACAACTGGCTCCGACAAGTAAGGTGTGAGTGTGTGAGTGACCAGACTCCATTAGGAAGTGTTTGGTCACCAGCACCGGTGACAAAGAGGGAGCGACGTAATAGCCCTGTCGGTCTTGACAAGATAGATATACCACGCTAGATCCGCCTCCTTAGTAAACATTCGGACTATCGCGCTGCTTCTGTTGCAAGCTCATGCAGTGTATTGGATATCTTGTATCGATTGACGGCATTCGAAGGGCATGTGAACAGAACCACTGCCGGTCAATGACCCCCAATGGACTGTAAACACCACGTTTTGCGCCATTATCAGTTGGCGAGGTGGTCGGGCTTGTGTACTGTTTTGATCCGGCGGGCTATGCTGACTAGGACTCCGGTCCTTCCAGGTGCAACCTTGTCAGACAGGCCAAAGGGGAGCAGTCAGACGAAAAGCAGTTACACTCATAGGATTGTATGTCGCACTGCTGACCGCGTAGGAGTGCTTAGGCAGTGAGGCACGATCCTATGGGCATACAGCAGAACTATTTTTATAGTTGCGGCACTGCTGTCTTCCGTATCAGGAAGAAGGGGGTTAGAAAAGGTACCCTTAAACAAAGAGCACTCCGATCGCCCAACGGTTGACCGTGACCGCCGGCGTATTATCCAATACGGTCGAAAAACATCAAATATCTCTCAAAAGCCTGATGTAGCTTCGAGTACATCCGCTGCGCGCAGCAGTGTTCAGAATCAGACATTATTGTCTTATTCACTGCGCCCTCGGGCTAGGCAAGCCCCTCACTGCCAAGTGAGTCAGACTCTTGAGTCATTGGCTCCGGGTAGGGTCCCCCAAGAAAACCCTATATCCTGTTGTCTCGCAGGTCAGACTTTTGAGTCAGAGGCTCGGGGTGGGGTCCCTCAAGTCAACCCCCTTCCGCGGCATAAACGACCGGGAAGTATCAGAAGTTATCGTTCTCTCAACAGTGACATTACTAACCGACCACGACTTTCTCCTACCGTTTTACCCCCTATTTCTTCTGCCTTCCATGTGCCTTCGGGCGATAATTGTTTTCTGAGGCCAAGACAACTGGTAAACATTGGCGCCTTCAATGTCCGCACTCTCCGACAAATCGGTCAGCAAGCTGCTCTGGCAAGTACTCTCTCAAGTCTGGAGCTTGATGTGTGCTGTGTGTCGGAGACGCGAGTCTACGACTCTAGCACAGTTATCCATTTGAGCTCACCTCTAGATAGCTGTCGATCCAAGCGCTTCTGTCTCAGGGTTTCTGGTGACGCCGAAGCTGAATCTCACGGTCGAGCTGGAGTGGGAATCGCGCTGAGTTCCCGTGCAGAGCAATGTTTGCTCGATTGGATCCCAGTGAACAGTCGCTTGTGCGCTGTCAGACTCAATACGTCGGTAAAAGTCTGTCGACGCAAATCAGAAAGGCGTTGTGTATTCATTATATCGGCGTACGCTCCGACGGACAGCTGTCCGGATGCTGCCAAGGATGCGTTCTATGACGCCCTCGTTGACCTTCTGAGGCAGTCTAAACACTCAGACATCATCATACTAGCGGGCGATTTTAATGCTCAGCTTGGTCGTCTTTCTTCGGATGAGAAGCGGCTAGGAGGTATGTTTGGTGTCCGGGCACAACGAACTGACAATGGCGAAAGACTACTACAGCTGTGCGCATCCCACGGTCTGTATATTTCGAGCACTGCATTCCAACACAGGAAGAAGCACTGTGTTACTTGGAGACCTCCGTGTGCTTCTCAGCCGTGGACGCAGTTGGATCATATAGCAGTTAGTTACAGGTGGCGCCACTCTGTTAAGGACTGTCGTGCCTTTTGGAGCAACCACCTGGACTCGGACCATGCCGTTGTGCGTGCCCGTTTCGTTTTGTCATTTGCCCAGAGGACTTACGCTCGTAAATGCAAGGTGTTTAACTGGCATTCGAGCGATGAGGATGTGAAGAACGCTTACCAAAAAGCGTTGGCAGAGAAGTTGCCCAGTTCGAGTCAGACGAACGATCCTAACGAACACTGGGAACAAATCGCCGGAGCTATGAAAGCGTGCTGTGAACAGGCACGCTCCGAAGGAGCTGTTCAGTTTCGTCAGAACTGGATATCCGTCACGTCGATAAATCTTATGAACAAGCGTCGTTCTATCCCACCCGGTTCTGAATACGATGATGACCGTCGAGAACTTAAACGCATGCTGACTAAAAGCTTGCGCAAAGACCGTGAGCACTACTTGGTCCAGCAATCGAAAGAGATGGAAAAGGCCTTTTTATCTGGAAATAGCAGAAGGCTTTTCTCCCTGATCCGTGGTTGTACTGGCCGTCAAGTCGGTGTAAGTGAGACCATATGTGAAAAAGATGGTTCACTTATCACCAGCCAGTCGCGCCGACTTGACCGGTGGGCTGAACATTTTGAAGAACAGTTCAGTTGGCCTCAACCAGATCATGTGGACGACGGGACTCGATTGGTCAGCTACTGCATTCCAGACGGCCCTCCTCTGGAATCAGAAGTGTTCCTGGAGCTCAAGTTAATGAAGCGTAATAAGGCTCCTGGACCAGACCTCCTCTCCCCTTCTCTTTTCAAGGATGGTGGAGTGAGGTTGTTATCAGAACTGACAAAACTTCTGCAGACGATCTGGGAGACTGAAGAGGTACCTCGTGATTGGTGCTTATCAACAGTCATTCCCGTTTTCAAAAAGGGGTCCCGAAGTCTATGTGACAACCACAGAGGCATCAGTTTGGTGTCTGTTGCGTCCAAGTTACTCACTGGCCTCATTTTACGTCGGCTCACTAAACCCAGAGAAAGTCAGATACGTGAAGAACAAGCAGGATTCAGATCCGGTCGGGGGTGTGTTGATCACATTTTTACCTTACGACGGATCTTGGAACATCGGCATTCATATAGGCAGCCGACGGCCGTGGTCTTTTTGGACCTGAGGGCTGCATTCGATTCAGTTGCTCGTAACGTTCTCTGGAGCTGTCTCCTTCGCAAGGGAGTACCAGAGAAATACGTGAATCTATTGAGATCGCTGTACGCTCACTCTGCAAGCAGAGTGAGAGTTTATGGACAACTGTCTCGAGCGTTCATCACTTCTAGTGGTGTTCGTCAGGGATGTCCGATTTCCCCCTTCCTGTTCAATTTTGTTATGGACGACATTCTGGAGGGTGCGCTTCGTGAATCCAGTGGGCTTGGTGTTGAGCTTCTTCCTGGCGCTAGATTGACCGACCTGGAGTATGCGGACGACATTGTCTTACTTAGCCCCTCTGCCGAAGACATGCAGACCATGCTGAACAAGGTGAGTGACCGGGCTGGTCTGTATGGAATGCACTTCGCACCTTCAAAGTGCAAAGTGCTGCTTCAAGACTGGGGCATTTCCACCCCTACTTTCTTCATTGCAGGTAATCCGCTTGAGACTGTGGACAGTTTCACATACTTAGGTAGCACTATCTCGTCAGCCTGTAATATTGCTGATGAGATATCAGCGAGGATAGCAAAGGCACGAGTTGCCTTTGCCAAACTGCGTCATCTGTGGCGTCGAAAAGACGTTCGGTTGTCGCTGAAAGGAAGGGTCTATAATGCTTGTGTGGGTTCCATTTTGCCGTACTTTTCGGAAACGTGGTCTGTTCACAAGGAAGATATCAACAGTCTTGCTTGCTCGTTGTCTCCGCCAATTGGCCCACATTAAGTGGACTGATCGCGTGTGCAATGCGGCAGTTCGCTGGCGCGTATTCCGGTACGCTCGGGATGCGCGATCAATTACGTTGCACAGTTTGCGATGGTTGGGTCACGTGCTCCGTACGCGAGCTGAGCGTTTACCGTACCGGGCATTATATACTGAGGCCACCAACAGTTGGGTAAAACCGCGTGGTGGTCAAGCAACAACATGGTCACGAAATATGAAGACCTTGATTGCTCCATTGAGCAAAGTGGGCAGGCATCGCCTGCCTGGATGGGGTCCTCGTAATCACTCAAACCAATGGTTAGATACGTTATCCGAAATGGCGATGTGTCCCAGTCAACGGCGTACCTGTATCCATACCACTCCTAGTTATTCCGCTTAGTCTTCTTTAATATCTGTTGACCTTCTTGGTAACGTTTCTTTCTAGGATATTCCACGTCACTATTGAGGTGAGCGGCGGCTTGAGTCACAATACCCTTGGTCAGGCTTATGGCTGTTATGATAATGACGATGAGATTTCGTCCAGATCACGGGTTCCCGTTGAACACTTCAAGCCAACCCTCTCTTTCAGCTTGGGCAACAGAAAAGTATTCTGCCCCCCACGACCATGAACGTGCGGCAACCATTAGTCTTGCCTTCGGCTCCCATTATAACCGTGGCTGGGCTGTCGGCTTTGCTCCTGTCACTTTCCAATGCACCAAACTTCTTCCGTTGACTAATTCCCTACTTGGTGACCTTCACAATCTCGTTCTCAGACATTTGCCAAGGACTACTTCCACGTGCAGTATGCGTCGGAAGTCAGCCAGTATGAGTGTCAAACGCCAATGTTATCTATGGTTGAGGGACAGAAGCTCCTACTTGTTCCCCGAACACCAGTTAAGCTTGCCACAGCGTCCGAATACTGGAGAAGATACGCCGAGTCAGCTCTTGTACGTGCTTTACAGAACGTCGCAGCCGATATCCATTGTCTTGTTGGAGTATGCCCTCAAGGTTCTGGTTCAGTGCGACAACTTCAAACCCTGTAAGCCGCTTCATTGTCTTGTAACAGGCAAGCCGGACGTCCTGGTTTCGTGTAAACCCACTCTGTGCAACGTGGAGACAGCTGGGAACAGCGTTCTTCGAAGTACGGTTTCCAACGGCAGTCCTGTAAAGGGAGACAACAGAAACAAGCAGCAGCCAAAGGCCCAGTAGGAAATGCACAGGACTTACACGCTCAAAAACCAAAGTGGCGACAACAGCACGGCGGGCTGTTCTCTAAAGAAACATGGTTTCTTGCCCGTACTGCGCGTGCCCCCGTTTCCGTGACGTGGCTTCCTCTCTACCCTAACTCCTCAAACCTGTGCACCCTGTGAGCCAATCAGGTGCCTCCCCGATTTACTGGTCTTCATTGGTTTGCACGTGCAATACATGGGCAACACACGTCGAGAGGACGTCTCCCGAATTAAAAGTAAGAGCGCAAGCGTTGTCGATTTATCAGTTCTGTTTCAGGAACATCTTCAACATGTGCCTGCACGACAGTTCCAAGGTTTGGACGCAGTTGGAGCTGAGATTCAAAATTTCGAAGTTCAATCCGGATCTTCGTATTGCATCTGATCAACCAAACTCGTCTTCGGTGATCATAGGGGACGCGTGTGTCTGTGGGCTACATGTATTGCGCTCATTGGCCGGTGTTCGAGAGAGAACCAGCGCTCAAACGGGATGCTCAGCCCATTTCAACGTGAACCGGAACATCGACAGAGAATTTCGGGTAACGAAATTCGTTGTCTGTGCGACGTGGTTGCAGCGAAATACGAGGCCTCAAGGCGTCGACTCACCGACAACAACTTCGTAGAAGCGACGCATCATTCAATCAAACGGCACCGTTTGAACGCCCAGATACGAATCTGGCAGGCCATCGAGCGCACCACAGCCATCTTCGACCACATAATCAACGACCGCCAGGCGCAGCTCGTGTCTGCCTGCCTCATACCCGCACATCAATACTCATGCAGATTATGTGGGGTTGAGTTGTGTTATCCAGTTGTTTCCTTGCCATCGTTCGTAGTTTCGGTGACCTGACGTACGTTTTCCTGGGTGCCTCATAGTAGGCAGCAGGGATGTCCAGAATTCCATTGAAGCTTCTCGTCCATCGCGGAACGACAGGGAGTTATTCCATATTCCTGCCGAACGACTGATACACATGCAGGGAGTGCCTGCATGGTAGAGGGTATTCTATTGAAAAAGGGTAGTCACAGGCCCACGTCGTCGGACTGACGTACATCCCGTTGCCGTCCATCACGCAAATCCCCGTGCGAGAGGCGTTGAACGTCAGACGATTTTCGTTGACCAAGTTTTCGGACACCAGCTGCACCGCCTTCGGGACCAAACAACAACTCAACCCCACGTAATCTGCATGAGTATTGATGTGCGGGTACGAGCGGTAGACAGACACGAGCTGCACCTGGCGGTCGTTGATTATGTGGTCGAAGATGGCTGTGGTGCGCTCGATGGCCTGCCAGATTCGTATCTGGGCGTTCAAACTGTGCCGTTTGATTGAATGATGCGTCGCTTCTACGAATTTCTCACCTGCCGAATGTAAGGATTTTGGGGCTGCGGCTGTTGGTGCATTTTTCCGATCTCCTTATGAGCCTGGTCATCAGGTACTCATTGTATAACGATGGGTCGGTGGTCTGCATAATAGTTAATGCCGCAGCGTACCTCCAGCAGTTACGTATCAGCACTGCAATCAGGAACCACTTCTTGAGAGTTCCGTTGGAGGTTCTGTCGAGCACGTTCCGCAAAATGTGCACTCGACACAGTAGTTGATGGACGTGCGGCAGTTCCTGTGTAATTGCCCCTTGAATGGCAGCGCTGTCATCCGTGATCATCGTTCTGGTCTACACTGGTCCCACGAAGATGAGGAATTGACGGAGAAACATTGCGATGGCTACCGTAGTCTCATTTGCAAGCCAACCGAAGCACACCGGTAAGCCCACTCCACTTGCATCTACAACAACTAAAACAAACTATACGGTTCCTTACAACTCGTGTAAGTGGCATCTATAACGATGACCTCAGGGTAGCGCCGACATAATTCTATCTGTTCTTTACTCATGGGCAAAATGTGTCAATCGGTTTTCATCATCTACGTTATAGTAGCACTTACCAGTTGTGCTCAGTTGAGTGTACAAACGACCTAGTTAGCCAACGGTGTTTCTCTTGGCGAGCAAACGTGCACATATACTTCGTTGTTGACTTCTTGTTGAAGTGCTCCTGGATGTACTGAGTGACGTTGAAGGATACGGTGCCGTTGAGCAGCCACGGTCGAATCTTCTTGATTTCTTCTTCGGTGACGCGACGCCTTGAGGCCTCGTATTTCGCTGCAACCACGTCGCACAGACAACGAATTTCGTTACCCGAAATTCTCTGTCGATGTTCCGGTTCACGTTGAAATGGGCTGAGCATCCCGTTTGAGCGCTGGTTCTCTCTCGAACACCGGCCAATGAGCGCAATACATGTAGCCCATGGACACACGCGTCCCCTATGATCACCGAAGGCGAGTTGGGTGGATCGGATGCAATACGAAGATCGAGAACGAACTTTGATACGCCGAACCTTCGCTAATGTTTGCACCATTAGCAAGAAGAAACCGCATAGACGCACTTGAACCAAGTTAACTTGTTTAGTCTATGTTCCAATTCATGTATGTGCTATTTCCTTCGTTCCCCTGATTAATTTTACTTCACTATCTTTAAACGCTACTCACACGTTGTTGGTTGATTTCGCTTGCGCAAGGCAGCCACACTTATCTACTACGGCGTGCTTTCCGCTACTTTCTGTTTCTGATTGGTGTGCATGGTGTACTTGGGGTCAGAGAATTTACTGCGTCGGTGACTGCACACGTTCGGGTTCTCATACAGAGTTTTACCATGTTGTGCACCACACAAATTTCAGCATTCCTTACTGGTGTACATGGTCCATTTTGGCACACATACACCGTCCTATGTTTTCCACTAAGGACCATTTAGGATCATGTACAAAAATCCTACGGAGCAAGGCATCATGCTGCAGCATGTGCCAAAGTCCCGTAGTGCAAGAAGCAGATATAGTTTCACAGCCAACTGATCACCTGCTGGAACGCTGAGAAGAAGTTTTAAACAGGGGACACACTCGAACAGGGAACACACGAAACCACTGTCGCCACTCTAATTCCCGTTATAGTCGTGGGCCACCTACGGCCAACATGGATACACCGGGGGCAGCGTCCTTCCAAAGCAGGGGGTCTTAACAATAGTCCTGCAGAACAGAACAAGGACCAGCATGAGCCAAAGGCCCACCAAGTCATACAAGCAACCTACACAAACGATAACGGGGGACGCAACACACCACCGCGCGGCCATCCTTGTCGGTAGACTGAAAGTGTCTACGCAGCCTTCCAGATAACCAAGCTTCTCAAACAACCAAACTTGCTCTCGTCCTATGGCACGTTTCAATTCAAAAAATCGCTGAATTCTGTTGGCGGAATTTTTTGAGGACGGAAACAAGAAAAGCCCGCGAATTTGATCACATCAGAATTAACGTAAAATCTAACTACGCCATGAAACTACGTTTCACCGCAAGGCCGATGTGTGACCATAGCGGAATTCAACGTCAAGCAAGTGGGGAAAACTACTTTTCTAAAAATGAAGGTACAATTAAACATGTGGAGTTGATTTTCTCCCCAACGGCGTAACCGTTGTTCGATCGTGACAA
>QNGE01003011.1:66092-83574 GCA_008508345.1 Paragonimus westermani | reverse complement strand
GTCACGTTATCGACCCAATTTGTGCATTCAGAATCCTATTACGTCACTCGAATTCAAGATTCTTGCGGTTTGCTGAGGCGGTCGCAATCAATCGACTGAAGCCGACCTTGTGTGTTCAGAAACAATTGCTCGTAAACTTGACCCTTCCCTGGACTTAGTGACCTTTCCTAAACTATCAGTTGACTATCCACCCTGCTCCCCTAACTGCTCGATATAAAAAACCTGTTTCATGTTATTGTAAATTTGGTACTGACGAGTCAATACGAAATGCTTGCATCTGCCAGTTTTCGTGTTCTAACGGTTTTGTTCAATCTGATGATTGTCCGTCGTTTGAATTAGTAAGTGAGCAATTTTAGGGATCAGTGTTCTTTTTCAGGGTGACAACCTAGCCTAATCTCGTCATCAAGCTGGAGCGGGGATTGAACTTATTTCCAAACCAAAGACTAGATTGTTCCGCTCTATCCTACGGAATGCTCCCTAGAGCGTTATCCTAAGTCGAAATTCGTCAAGCTTATCGAAACAAATTCATTACATCTGTATGCGACTCATCAGTTCAGGTACAATCAAGGATGGCATCCTGAAGCTCCTGAGGTCGATTTAACATTTGGACATCACTGTTTACGAGGTTTCTCCCGGAAGTATTTAATGGTATATGCGTTGGCCGGGCGCGACAGTGACAGCGATGATCGGCCGCCCCAAGTATACGCGTGTCATGAACTCAGTTCATCGATACCGCATTCCGTGCTTGACAGTAAAGAGAAAGTCTGATTTCATGCTCGCTTTGCAGGTGAAGAAAGTTGGAGAACGCCATGAAAGATTTCGCTAGACGATATGGGAACTCATTAGATAATCCATCAAAGTCAGCACAAAACCATAACAGCTTATCATGACAGAGAAATGCAAGAGCGAGCTGCTGACAATCTTGCACCATCTTGTATATAACAGATGCAAAGATCATTCCTAACTGACAGAATGAAACTCATAAACTGAGGAAAGTGTTTTCGCGCCAATGAAAGCCAATGTGTCTGCAAACTTGGAGCACAGTACATGGGAGCACACTTTTCACATGTGTATGCGATCAAATTCAGCACCTTTCAGGACAACACACAAATTCAAATAGAGGGCAGAAGCCGGGCAATCTTCTCGTATTCAGTTTGAGACGCTACTGAATGACGAAAAGTCGCCACAATTCCAACCACCGTGTGTAAAACCATCACCTGGGAGATGCAATGGGACCCTCAGCGGTGACAACATGAGTAAGTGTTTACAAATAAACAGCTGTAGACAAGAGGCAACAGAGAAAAGCTCGTAACGACGGTGCTTATCGAGGACATATTGTCCATGAGTTTGTGTGCATAGCTGTATAAAGGTACCTGCATATTTTTCGATGGCAATGCTTGTGACTAAAAGTGGTAAAAAACGACCAACAGAGTATGGTGCATATGACAGATGGAATAGGTGTTGTTAGCACCAGTGGCTGCTGGCTGTGTTGCAATACAAACGAACAGCCACAGCTACTTATATGGGTCACGGGGGCCTTCAAGGTATGAGACAAAATACCATACAAGCCGAACCATGCTGCAGTAACAAGCAGCAGGTAGTGTACAGTTGCACAAGGTACAGTTAATGAGCCGGTTGTTCGGACGACCGATGAGCGATCATTACAGGTCGGATACTGTTAGTTGAGACGTAACACATACAGTGAGCGGTCAAAGTCATGCAAAAAATCAAACAACTATCAATGCTATTGAGCAGTTTTAGTTTGAACCGAAACTGGCTCCGTCACCGTGGAGGTCGGAGTAAATACAGTACAGCCTATCGCGACTTAGAACTGATCGTGTGGATGTATGCATAACCGTACGCGTTAAAGAGAGGTGGAGGTGGTGTAGTACGACGGCGTCGCGGCGTAAATGAAGTAACGAAAAGGGGGTCAAAGCAGATCAACGCTTGTGTCATAGACTGGTTCGTGAATTATGACGATCCGAAACACCATTTATTGGATAGTAACCAGCTGTACCCAGATATTTTCGATAGCGTTATTAAAGCGATTTATAATTTTCCGCAAGAAGTTTTTTTTAAAAAGATATCTGGATATCCATAAGATGGTTTTTTCTTATGAATCAATAGCAAGCAAGTCTTTTACAACTGTAAGAATCGACGATCAATGCGGAACAGGAGGACGTGACCGAAGTCCAAATGGCAAAAACTCACTTGGAGCATCGCATCGGACATCCCCGGATGATAAACGCCCGTTATCACGACGTTTATTTGGTAACAGAGCGTCCAAACGTTGACGACGACTCTTTTCCAAAGCTTCTCTGACAGCCTCCTCGCGAATATCTGTTGCAACGAGAAAAAGCCAGAACCGGTTGAAGTTGGGAAACAAACGAATGATAGAATCAGCAACCAGAAGCTACAATCAGAATGACCGCATGCTACAACATGCAGTGATACACTCGAGAGTGAGTGAAAAAAAGGAAGCCATGTTTCGTCTCAGCCGCACACCATTCGTAAACTGTGAACCTGAATCCGAGTTCGGAGTGGCACAGTAAAACAGCAAATATTAGCCGTCGCTCCATCCAACTCCCAGGCAGGCAAATGTTATTTACGATTGACGCGGGTTCACAAGGCGAGACTGTGGACCTTGAAGGTCGAAGTTCCCGGGCCTATATATATGCAAGGTTGCAGCGAGCAAAACTATTGGACTTATTTCTTGGAGTGCAATCGACTGATGACAAGCGGACTAACTGAGACAGCCGCACATCTTTCGCAACAAAAATGTGCCAAGAAAAAATGAGTGTGAATAGCAGACGCAGAACGAATGAATCGAGCCGAAATAATCGGGTGCTAGATATACTAGTAGTTTCGGAAAAAAATATCGAATAAGGTTTACAGAGGGGGAAAATAGATAAAGATGTACCAGTTTTCACGATCAGCGAATCTGAGTCTGAAATTTCAAATGAAAACCAAGATGAAACGTTGTAGGCACAACCGTAAACAAGTGGAAAATATAATAACGAACGGGACAGGTTAAACAGCTGGTGGATAGATTGTATTCTAGGCGAGTTCTTCATCTATGGACCAACAGAATTAACACAAAGATTGGTGACTGGTAAGGAAGGCGCCAAATTTATCGGTACGTCTCATGCAGTCAGTCAGCGATCCCGTTAATTTCCCATATTTACATGTCAGTCCAAGTGGACTGAGATGTCGAAGAAACAGTGTGTAAAAGTGGAGTTAAAAACGTTGGGGGGGAACTATTTCCCCACATCAAAAATAACATTAATTATGGTTCTACACAGTTTCTGACAGTATGTTTAGCCCAAGGATAAACGTCCTTCCACTTAAAGGTTACATGGTAGTACGTTACTTTAGGCGACGAACATAACAGTCAGTTAGACGTACATTTCCAACTGAAGTAATGAACCTGGAAAACAAACTACCAGTCTATGATCAGTTAACGCTCGTTTATCTGGTTTCATGCTGCTGTTGTAACCCAGAATATGTTGACCGTACGGCTAGACAATTGTCAAACAGCATCACGGAACATCAAGCCTGTCGTAGATCAAGTAGCAACGCCATTGTCACCCAACTTTTTCACACCAACCAGTGCGTACGCGTAATCAAAGTACTTTCAGTTGTCTACAGAGTTGCGGTAACCCAAGCCAAAACAGTATGCCACATCATTTTTGTGACCACGGGATCGACCTCAGTCACACTGCACACATGTAACCCGCGTCCTAACAAGAAATTTCAGTCTTGGCAACCTCTGTGGCCACAGATCGATCATAGCTACTTTAGCCACGCAAATATTTTGTCATGAACATGCCACGTAAGATCCAGCCAACGTCCAGTTCATGTCTAACCAGGCGTTCGCTTTCAGTGTCATACAATCCCAACACAGATTGTGTAGTTTGTCTCGACATATTTCCAAGAGACCCCTGTAACTACACTGTGTTGAGAAAGATTGATAAAAGACAAGTTAAGCCTTCAACGTTCTAACTTACATCATGCACGGACCATCTGGTTGGTATTTTTGTCCCAAGCCAAGTTAAGCAGAAAGTGTAAGAAGTTGTGACGAATCGGCTCGCAGTAACAAAATGTTTGCAAGCGGCCCAGGTACATACACATAAATATATATATATATATATATACCACTAACATTCGTACTGTCCAGATGGTACTGTGGCTCAAATCGCCGCCAGTCGCAACATGGCGGTAGACGCTTTACACATGTCTGTCCCGAAAACAGGTCAGCACACTGTGCCGTTATTTAGACCATAGTCACATTTACGATGGAAATAGTGATCGAGAGCAGGCACCCATGAGAAAAAGCAACGCGAACTAGACCAATAGCATAAGTGATGCAGATCTGTTGCAAGAAGACTAAGATGTTAGGTGATGGACTGCTAGAAAATTAAAACGTGAAAGTTTTTAAACTCAAAAGTGGTTACAGGTTTTGGACAGGCTGTGAACAGAGAACAGCTCGGTAAAGGTTGAGCGATGTTTATAAAGGAATGGGTGAGTACCGATTAAATACTACCATTGGACCATTGAAAAACACCCCAATGAATATTACTCGGGAAACTAGAACCACAGCGCGCTGTGTGGTTGCAATTGTTCCGCAACCAATATACATGCCAAGAGCTTTGTGACAAGATCGATATGCGGTAAACGCACTGGTAACAAGTATCGGCAAGGTTGGACAAAATGATAGAACCCATGATCGATCAATTCCACTGTTGCACCGTACAGAAAGATATACCGCCCACTTATGAGCGTAAACCGTACAATTCATCGATTAGCCCAGACGTCAGGTAGTACAGAAGCTTAAAAAAGTGAATTTTGATATTACAACATTCGATAATCGGCAGAAAATTTTCTTGTTTTCGAGTTAGACGATAACATTGCCAACTGCGTTGTAATGTTTGGAACAAAACCGAAACAGGCTGACTTGCAAATGAGGGGGTCCATTAAACTCATTGAGTGGGACAATGCACATATCTTGCCGTTATTTTCCTGCTACGGATCACAAACAACGTCATTAAATCTATTGTCGATCTGAGAAACCACATTTCAAAACTTCTGGTGTGCGCCTGGATGAAGTGTATTTTCAGCTTTCTCACTACCGTAGGTCCTACACTGATTTAATCTTCACAGGTTGCTTAATATTGCACGAGGGTGGTGGTGACAATCGAAGCTCGAACACCCAATTGTGGGACTCAATGATCAACATCGTTACTATTACGAGCTGCAGTCAACATTTGTATAATCGTGCCGGAAGATGTTTGTTTATGAAGTCATTACATCCCATGATAATATAACAGGGCTAAACCATTGAAGTTTGTTACTGACTTGAAACAACTCATTAGAATTACTCCACAGGACATGCTATAGCAACAGCGAAACACAAATATAACCCTCATTAATCTAGCTGTCTATCACTGGCGGTTACTTGATTCATGAATGTGCAGAGTTGTGGAAAACGTACTCAAAAAGAAGTCTTCAGTGTACAGCAGAGTTGAAAATATCCTAGAATAAATGATCGAAAGTAACACGATACATTGAGGATGGAATCACAGCTTTTAAAAAAAAATTGAGGGTAACGGACGATAACAAATTACCTGACCGATACCGATTATCTTCCCGAAAATATCGTCGGTTTTGAGGCCGCAATGGAGGGGGTCCAGCAGCAGTAGCAGTAACAACAGCGAGGTCCTGCTCTGCCACATTTGGAGATGGTCGTTGCTCATCTGTGGTCTCTGAAGTGTCGTCACTCGACGAGGAGGATGCGACTGAGCGAAGTTGGATCAAACGGTGATCGAAACCGTTCCCGCTAAGACCGGGCAACTGAACTGCACCACACGGTAGGTGAGCACCAGATGTGTGCGAGCCGGGGCTGGAATTAGCTGGAGAGCTCCGGCCTTCTGCGAATAACCAGAATGGTACACGTGGTGTAAAAATAGGGTTACGGTTCATGTACTACGATTAATCGTGCTAGATAAGCGCTGAGGTTAAACCGAATAGGTTTTGCACCGCCTGACCGTCCACAGGTGGTTAGGCTATCGATGTTGTTGTATACAGTCCAAACAAGTTGAGTAAATGACCGCCGTAAATGAGAACAACGGATTCGCAGTAAATCACACACACATACACGTAAGGTGGCTAAGCATACCCCCAAACAGAGCCATGAGAGCCAGCTGAAGCTTAACCGTTTATATACAGGGTTTAGTCACCTACATTTGGAAAGTTCAAGCGTGCATATGGAGTTTTTCACCGAAATAGGTACACTTCCCCACTTATCTTATTCCATGGCTACAAGACAGGCACCAGTGTCAACGACTAACGTGTGAGTGTCTGCAATGATGATGATAATGATGATAAGGAAGCAGAGGCGGTAGAGCAGAACCCTTAAGACATAAAAAGTGAACAACAAAAACATAGCTTTCGGTGAACGGCAATGCACTGCGATGGATGAAAAAGCGAATTGATGTAAGTCAACCAAGTACATCCTACATTCGGAACATGATCACATTGTTCCATCGACCGCGCTAACAACATCAAACAGACGTTTCGTACTTCAAAATATGCACTCAGGTGCATCAGGTAGCCTCATATACAAGCACAGACAAAGGCCATCATTGCTCGACGTTACGTTAGCACTGATGACGAAATTCCCGAGAGGTGAGAACAATAATACTGAAAGATTGCTTGGAAAAATTAGAAACGGCGTGAGTTCAGGCAAGTGACTGACTGCGACAAGTTACAATATCTGACAACGTCTTTAATCAGTGATTTGGGTAATCACGACGACCTCAGTCAAGCAAGCGACTCCTACCTACTTTGTTCAATGAGACAACCAGGGCCTTCATATTTTGTGACCACGTTGTCGGTTGACCACCACGCTGTTTCACCCAACTGTTAGTGATCTCAGTATATAATGCCCGGTACGGTAAACGATCAGCTATCATGCGGAGCACGTGATCCAACCATTGTAGACTGTGCAACGTGGTAATTTGACCACATAACCGTGCATCTCAAACGCTCCGGAATGCGCGCAGGTGAACAGCCATATTGTTCACGCGACCAGTCCACTTCACGCAGGTTAACTGGTGGAGACAACGATGGTCAAACACGGTAAGTCTATTGACGTGTTCGTCCTGAACAGGTCCTGTTTCCCAACCAGAGAGCGTACACAAGGAGTATATATCATTCCTTTAGGCGACAACGGAAAATCTTTTCGACGCCAAAGGTACCACAGTTTGGCAAACGCAACTGGTGTCTTTGCTGTAATCGCTGATTTGTAATAAGCAACAGTACAGGCTGATGAGGTAGTGCTACGTGGGCATGTGAAACTGTTCACANTCGGTTAGAAGTGCACACGACGTGCGAGCGGAAACCGGGGGTGCTGCGGGTTGGAATTATGACTCATAAACGAGAGAGCGCGCGTTGCATGTGACTGGCGATTTGGACAATAAAGATTGTGCTTTATTGGACGCCTTCTTGCTACAGAATGTCTCATTCTTGAAACAGCATTTTACGGTTTGAAGGTGCGAAGCGTATTACATGCAAACCCGTGTGGTCACTCACCTTGTTCAACATGGTCTGCACGTCTTCGGCAGAAGGGTTGTCTGATCAACTGTAAGGTGTGAATGGATATTTTTTCCTTACACCGTCAGTAATTAGAGCCGGTAGGTTTTGCTGCTTCGGTATTCACTTCTAATATATTTTCGCCTGAATGTTGATGGGTTGTTTCTACCGATGTCTCAATTCTTATGTAAACGATGGTCATGAGGACATCCATAGCAACCGCAGCGTTTTGGTTTCTTCTGGATGTGTTGCTGCCGTGTGAGTGCACACGTAGACAAGTGTTGGGAATCCGTGTGAAGTCTTCGCGCTCTGCATTCGACATAGAAAGTCTGCTCCTTGCCGGCTAACAGCTGGAAACCAGCCTGGTTATCTTATCCCTGTGGTGTTCACATATATGCAACACAAAACCACATCAGGAAACCAGATATTTTATCACGGGGTTGGAAAAAGACCGGGAGCGGTAAGTATGTATTATAAATTTCTCACATAGTTGCAGCTTATTATAACTCCAAGAGATTTATGGGAAAGCGTGCAACACTACATGGTCTGAATCTTTCGGTCCTCAACCAGGGAAACGCATCCAATCGACGAAGGCGAATTTCAGAGGGTGTTACAAGCAACTCAGCCAAAAATAGCTTAAAAGAAATGTGCCCAACACACCGTCTATCAGACCGGAATCCTGCCTGTTTTTCACGTATCTAACTTTCTCTGGATTTAGTGAGCTGACGTAAAATGAGGCCAACGTGTAACTCCGACGCAACAGACACCAAACTGATCCTTCTGTGATTATCACGTAGATTTCGGGTCCAAATTCTGAAAATGGAAAACACTGTTGATTAGCAACAACCACGGAGTACTCGCTCATTTTCTCAAACGGCATGGAGAGGTTCTATCCGTTCTGACATCAACTTGTCTCTACCAACCTTAAAAAAACAAGGTGTGAGGAAAGGAGCCTTGTTGCGCTTCAGTAACTGAAGCCCCAGAGCCACTTCTGTTTCCGACGCAGAGCCCTGTGAAACGCAGCAACGAACCATTCGGGATCGACCGTCTACATGGTCGGGTTGAAGCCAGCTGAACTGTTCCTCAAAGTATTCAGCCCATTTGTCAAACGGGCGCGAATGGCCATGGTAAGTGGACCATATTTTTCACATGTGATCACTTTCACGGACTCCACGGCCAGTGCAACCACGGATCAGGGAAAAAGCATTCTGCTATTTCCGGACAAAAGATATCGCTCCACCTCTTTCGACTGCTCGACCAATTGGCGCTCACGGTCTCTAAGCAAGCTTTTTGGTCGGCTTGCGTTTAAGTTCTCGACAGTCGTCATCATGTTGGGAACTAGATGGAATCGAGCGACGTTTGTTCATAAGGTTTACCGACGTGAGAGAAATTCAGTTCTGTTGCAAATGAGCAATTCCTTCAGAACACACCTCTTCAGAGCACGTTTTCATAAATGGTGCGATTTGTTCCCAGTGTTCCAGTGACTCGAATCGAACAAGTGATTCACTAATGCTTCCGGATACACGTTATTTACACTCACCTCGCTCGACGGTCAGTTAATCCTTCCACTTACGAGTGCACGAACTCTGAACTCAGTATCCAGCGCGCCGCATCCTCAGCCCCCCGGGTTGTGTAATAAGGATTGAATGACGGTTCAGAGCTCATCTTTGTGTAATTACTTCTGCACTTGTTCCTTTAGAGCAAGTTATATTGGCCGAACGTCAAGAAAACTTTCTAAATGAATCCGGGCACACTATCTACGGTGGTTGTGGCACGATCGGCCAACAGTGCTACCCTCGATCATCTGGATGAAAGCAGGCACCGCCTGAACACTAATTCAACATTCCAAGTGGTCCGTTGCGTGTCACATAACCCATCAAAGGTCGACCGAATGAGAACACCTTATACTACCTAGGTTAATGGAATAAGGCTGCTTGACCCGGTATTCTGTCGCCAAAAGCGGGTTGTTCAGGAGCTGCACCTACCATGGCCACGAATCCTATGGATCAATGCGCGAGCAAACCAATGGACGAACGGGAAATAATGGACCAATCAAGCTACTGTCAACTGATTGACCAATGATCCTTTTTCTCTATCAAAAATCCGAGGGATACCTCAGTCTAACTCTACAAACTCCCTATATAACTCTACCATCCCGAAGATGAACAATCGAGAGTATAAGTTCGCCTATGTTTTCATTCTCTGGGCAAATGACAGCAAAACGGGCACGCACAATAGGATGGTCTGAGTCCAGGTGATTGTGTGGTGGATTATCAAAATGGAAGTCCCAGTATCCCAAATCTCAGCGAAATACCTCAGTTCGGCGGGAAGGTACGTCCAAAAGCCCATAGCAAGCCGATCGGGTACAGCATGGGCGACTAGATGAGCCATCGCTCAACAAGATAGGACCAACGGACGAGATATAGCAGGCAAAATGGGATGAATAAACAGATCGGGGGCGCGACTGTTTCAACGCCCGAAGGAATATCTCAATACGGTCGTAGAATACGGTCAAAGATCACAGTGGTTAGATGGCGAACACAAGCAAACAGAAGAGCCATCGCTCAACCAGATCGGGGCAACGAACGAGGAATAGCACGTGAAAAAACCCACACATACAAACCGGACCGAAATGCACACGACGTGTCAGCAGAAACCCGGGGTGTTGTGGACCGCAATTTCAGATCGTACACGCGACAGCGTGCGTGGAAGGAAAATCGGTGAGTTGGACATCAAAGATTGTGCTCTTTTGAACGCCTTTTCGTTACAAATGCGCCAAAATGCACAACCTCTAACAGAGTGGAATTACCTGTAACTGACTGTTATATGACCGAGTTGCATCCAGGAAGGTCTCCAAATAACACAATGTCTCTTTCTGTGTTTGAAAGCGATGTTCGAAATATGGAGACCATGGGAGAGTGCGAACATTGAAGGCGCTGATGATTACCAGTTGTCTTGGCCTCAGGAAACCATCATTACACGAAGACACATGGAGGGCAGAAGAATTGAAGGTTGGATAGTTGGAGAAGGTCGTGATGGGTGAATAATGCTACCGTCGAGAGAACGATAACTTCTGTTATTTCCCGGTCATTTATGTTGCAGAAAAAATTTGGCTTGAGGGACCCTACCCCGAATCTGACTCAAATGTCTGGCCTGCGAGACAACGGGATACAGGGTCTTATTAGGAGACCCCACCCGGAACAGATGACTGGAGATATTAGGACATTAACGTCTGATTCTAGGCACCGCTGCACACAGTGAATGTACTCGTAGCTACATCAGGCTTTTGGATCATATCCGATGTTTTTCGACCATACTGTGTTACACGCCGGCAGTCACGGTCAACTGTTGGGTGATCGGAGTGCTTTCTGTTTGGAGGTGCTCTTTCTAAACCCCTTCTTCCGTATTCGGAAGACAGCAGTGCCACAACGATGAAAGTGGTTCTGCCGAATTCACACATGATCGCGCTTCATTACCTATGCACTCTTGCGCGGTCAGTAGGGCGACATACAACCCTGAGTGTATCCGCTTTTCGTCTGATTGCTCCCCTTTGACCTCTCTGACAAGACTGCAGCTAAAAAGATGGAAGTCCTGGTCAGCACAACCCTAGAGATCGAAGCAGTGCACAATCCTGAACACGACGTTAAGGTAGCGGAATAGGTCAGGCCTGAGGTTACATCAACAACTAACTGTCTAGTTTCACTTGTGGACGGTCAAACAACTTCAAAGGCATGTTCTTCAAAATCATTCGAAAAGTTGTGGTTCCCCCAAACAGATGACCCACATCTCTCGAATCGTTAGCACGGGACTGTCTCATTATCATTAATACCAAAGGCAATGCATCAGCGGTCGATATGGACGTGTGGATGCCATACAACCGTGGGAAGAAGAGCCAGCGTTGCGCTATGAGTTGAAATTAACAGCGAAGCCTTCGAATATAGGTTAAGACAGACATAAGACGACAGATTTGTCTGAAGAAGTAGTCGAAATAAAAGAGTTTTCAGATGGAGGGTGAGAAGTGTTAGGCTATATACACGGTGGCTATGATCCCGTTTCGGCCGTTCGATTAAAACTAAACACGTGCAAGTAACCTTGAGTATGTGGATGCAGCCCGACAACAGCACAGTACAGTTGCCATCAAGGCAATACACGATAAGGAGTTTGGAAAGTACACCGAGCACCATCACATCCATCGGGAACATCGATAGAAGTCTCCAAATTGTAATGGCTGCTGCAGTGATCAAGTGTGTTTCAGCATTTTTTGGTAGAACAAAGTACTTAATTACAGAACCTAAGCTGATGTGTGCGGCTAGACCGCCCATTCAGGGGTAGTACATTATTACGAAAATCACCAGGTAAACGAACAGGGTAGGCACGGATCAAAAAGTCGTCACAACACAGATGATCAAGCAGTACGGCCAAGGGCTCGAGACATGACAACATCGATCGCTCCTCTTCACATAATAGGAGCCTTACAGTGTACAGTCCACATGTGACGTAGCATAGCAGTAAAGTTTCCACAATGCTAAAGTTAAAGACTTGATGGAAAGTACGCTGACAGCCACGCTCACGAAACCGGGTTCAGCTCATTGTAGGCTTTTGACAAGTGTATTGAAAATTCCGATAAATTCGTCCTACCAATTGTGAATTCAATGAATGTGTGTTCAGGATAAAAACCTATGCGCGCTATTGAAATGCCTATATAATCCGCATAAAAAGCACTGAAGTCACATTCTACTCCCACTGAAGTGAGCCACACACCAGTGATCAACCCAAGCAAAAGTGATTTCCAAATATGGCTGTTGATGTTAACTGGAGTGGAAATTTGCATCAGGGTGTGGAAAGAGTCAGACTAATGGTAGTACTGAAATAACACCCTTCAAAATTTGTGGCAGATTCTCGGTGAGAGTACTTCGTACGATTCGCCATTTTCGCTAATTACTGTATAGAGTAGACTTTTATGGACGTACCCGAGGTAGTGTCGAACTGCCGTTAACTGAACTTTATGAAGTGAATTATTGGTAGCACACTCAGAGAGTTCGCCACCATCGCTATCATCATCATCACCAACAATTCCAACAATGAGCCGTACACGTGCACACGGTGGCTCGGTTTGTTGTCGGTCCTGATCAGTGGAGATTAAACGGTGATGGTAGAACAATGTAAGTCTTTTGTGCTTTCTTTACGCGGATAGGCACTGTGCTGTAGAGTAAAAAGGACAAACTGGAACCACACCAACAGGCAGATAACTGTTCGGCACCACAAGGATGTGTGATGAATTGCTCGTTGCCTGCGTGGACTGTTACGCCAATCCTCCATAAACATAACTGACTCAGAACAAACAGTGTGAGTCTCAAAGCTCAGTTGATCGGAGGAGCACCCGCAAGACAGCTTTCATGCAGTTTCTGATGCCACAGTTCATTAAAAGTACATATACAACAGACAATTCAGCCAAAAAAGACATGTGATGACAATGAACTTGATTAGCCGTCACCTCTCCTAATGTCTGCAGCTTGTGGCTCTATGAGTCAAGTACAGCTATACGTACCTAACTCTCGGGTGAATGAATTCACTTCGACGCCTACCCACCAGTATTAACGGGAGTGACTGACCGGACATGGAAATTGCTGGTTGAAGACTGGAAAACGGTTTATGACATCTCATAAGCGGTGTCAGTTCAGAACCACAGGGCAACACCAGCATACATGCACGCTCCATAAGCATCAGACAGATTATCATTAACCGCCAAGGACGTCCCAAATTAATAAAGACCGCCTTAACCTTGCAGATGAGAGTATCCAACGGATATCCTAAACCATTGTCGCCGCTAATGTCGCTTCAGTCAAAGATTCCAAATCGCAATGAGCGAGATGATGAATACCATTTGAAGTCAGCATCAAATGAGGCAATTGGTTTGGAAGTGAGCACATAAGCGATTTAACCGGCAATTCGACAGAACACAAACAGAACATGCAGGCCGACTGAATCGACCAATAATGGACAAATGGACCAGGAAAATTTTCTAGAGCAAATCAAAGCATAACAACGTATACGTCTGAGTAATACGGTAAGCGAATAATATATTTTAAGAAAAGCTTCAAACGATGCCCATTTTGTTTGCGAAGTGCAATCGTTTCACGCGATGCATCAGTGGAAAGTTGACATAAACGAAATGTAACGGTGACTTACCACGTGACCTAAAAAAGGGTGCCAGCAGTTTTGATTTTTTCTTCTGATACCCCTTCTCGGTAATATCGCCTGTAAAGAGAAGGTTAGCATTAGGCTGGACACAACGCACTGAAGAGTCACCAAGAGAAGAAAAAACACAAATTGAGCACACTCGAAAAAATTCAGTTGAATCGTTAGACAAGGTGCTATTAAGATAACGGTTGTGAACGATCGGTTGGGTTTGTGTATGACCCGGTAGAACACACTACGAGAATGACAAGAATCAAAAGATACACAAAAAACCCAACGACTTATACATGTAGGCCGTTTTGAATACAGGCTGACAGTGTAAATTATGTCCGTCAAGGAGATGACATTATAAGAAAGCGGATCAGCAAACGCCAGAAAGTGGAGTCTACAGAACGGTAAATGCACGACTTTCAAAATAAAATGGAATAACGCAGGCAAGTGACTGAATAAGAAACGAATTTCAATATATAAAAAACATTTACATACATATGATGTCAATGGAAGTGGACGGCGAGACCGTGAAATGCCTATAATTGAGTGGTGAACGCATAACAAACATGCAGGTTGTGCTTAGGCTAAGTTAAACGATCATGTTAAGCAATGAGCAACGTGCAAGTATGAAACAGTACAGGGCATCAGTCGAAGAAAATTGATTCAAATGACAAATAAAAAATTAGTCGAAAGATCAGCACTCCATTAAAAGCTAACGTATGGCAGTGGGAAAATTACACACAGACCCTTTAGCGGTGTGATCAATGAAAGCTGTCATTATACACAATCATTAAACGCGGTCACTATACGCTGGACAGAAATATCCGATTTCACTTGATAGCAAAACCGCCTAAGAAGTTGCATTTCAAATTACAGACACATACCGGTACGAGGGTTGTTGACCTACACGCCTACTGACACAAGCAGGTAGGGATTGCATTTATACACTGTGTGTACGTAACTCAAAAAAGAAGCTTGAAAACCATACGAGCATATTCGTAATACCACACCGTAGGCCACAAATGACCTACCACACAGTAACACGCCACACCACCGAAAACCCAGTTACACACCTTGTGTAATGGTAACCGTATCAGTTGAGGTAACATGTCGGCAAAAGGTAGGCTTCGAAAACTTACGGGCATAAGGTAGGAGCAAGCAGCACTGCCTTTTAGCATGCGCCGAGTGTGAACATCTGCGACCTCCACCAACCATGAATAACCCTCGAGGAGGGCGTACGAATCACCTCGATGACCATCGGCTCCAACGGATACGAAAGGTGTGCTGAATACCTTGAATTGGTGGACCTCATTCGATGAACGTACGAACCAATTTGATCATCGACCCCAGGCGACAGGAGACGAACGTCGCAACAGCCTCGTTGGTCTTAGACATACTGGCTGGGTAGATCCACTCTACCGGTTCCGCTTTCCCCAGTGAATCCTCGAACTACTGTGCTGCTTCTACCGCAGCGTCATGCGGCGTGTACTGGGTGTCCAGAGTGGAAGGACTTTAACCGACGGGCGTGTGAACTGAACCACTACTGGTCACCGGTCCCCAAACGTCTTGAATTCCTTGCTTTGTTCTGTTGCCCTCTCAGTCAAGTTTCCTTAGGACCACAGGCTCCAGATGAGGACCCTCAAACCAATCCTATTCTTTCTACCTACGCTGCTGTCGTAATTCTTTGTCAGCAACCACTCTTATACTAGAGTCACATTTTGTAGCAACATATCAATGAGTCTTATTTCCACCTCTTTTATCAAATGATTCTTTTCTTGACGACCCCCAATCACGTGTAAGCATGTACGCTAGGGAGTTATCCCGTTTACTATATGCGATGGGACCCACAGTCAGAATGATAGAATGACAAGCACGTTGGTATCATCGAATATATTCACAGAGCGACGCTGAAGCATACTAGGCACACAAAGGACAGATAATTGCTGGAGGAATCCACTTTTTCCATCCAAAACCGCCTCCATTTTCGACAAAAACGATTGTATCTAATCAGAATGAGAAATGTAGTGAACTGTTGAGAAGTAACCTTCGTTAGTCTTTTACCTGTTCGACCTTTATTCCACCATGCTCATTGGTGGCTTAATAACCAAAACTACTTCTTTGATGTCCATCCATCGATTTGCTGATCTAAGAATGTTTGTACGTCGTTATGCACCACGCAAATACTTTGCAATCTTCTCTCTGTGGCACACGCTGTTGGAGCGGAACAAAGTTGCTTTTCCATCCGTTCTTTGGTTTGTCTTGGAAACAGTTAACAGGGATCACCGCGTTAATTTCGGGACCAAGATTTTCCGTGGTAATCATTATGGAGAGGAGAGTCAGATTTCTCTCAATAGGATTACTCTACCTTGTACGAACCAACGTATTCTGTCGAGAATTTACAACAACAATACATAGGTGAGGCATTGTCATATATACCAATACCGTTCCTCCAACTGCCGAATGCATAAAAACTTCTTGATGCTCGCCGGAATATTCCATTCTACAGCGAGCACAATTCAACTTGAAAGACTACTCGCTTGAAACTCTGAAAGCAACCACAACAGGACCGCGGGACCTAGCAAACAAAACGCGCCATCGCGATACAACAAGCCAACGTTACCGTGAACTCGCGAAAGCTTCATTACTGTGTCCCAACCAAGTGTAGGCGAAGTAATCTCCGAATACAATGCTGAGAATATTCATAACCTGCAAAAACCTTTACCACAATAGGCTGACCATTTCCAGCAACGCCTCCATTGACAATCCCCGTCGATTACTACGCGCCCCACACTGACAGACCCCAGACTCACTAACCTGTTGACAGTTCAACAATCTCGAAAACAGAAGCCTCAACTGAAATCAACTTACCGAAAAGTCACAAAACATCCGGCCCGTACAAACTCCATCCACCACCTCTTACATTGGACGACTAGATTCAGTCAGACAGCGGAAGGCTCTCCCCCAGAAACTCTCGACCAACCAAGTCGACCCAGAACATCGGGGTTCACCTAACACAATCTCTGACTTCAAAAAATTCTTGCGCAAACCACCATCGGATTAATCCGATTCATACTGCGTCAAAACCAATGGGAGTCATTGTACTTCTTACACTAACCGTAGACTGAACACGAACAACATATCCGTGAGCAGCAACCTGGATTGCGTCCTGGACGTGGCTACACTAATCACACCTTCACACTCCGACAGATGCTTCAACTCCACCACCCATACAAAACCAACAATCATTGTCTTACTTATGAGTAGTCGAGGATTTGATTTATTTTCAAGTTGATCATCACTCACATTTGATCGCAGCGTTCGCATTCGGATAGACCTTCCAGCCAGCCTCTTCCAAGAAGAAGCACTAGACTCGAGTTTCGCTCTCATTAGAGCTCATCAGTAGTGCATATCCTTGCCTTGCAGGTTTAATGAAATCGGAGATTTCGACCTGTCTTGGAAGTCCTAATCGCGGAGTTATCGATTGGAGTTAACTGGCAGTAACTGTGTCTCCTCTCGAGACGATCGGGCAATCTGATCATTGCTCACAAGCGAGAGTGGTTGAGCGTTCAGATTTGATAATTCGGTCGTGCCTAATGTGAGGTCAATGGCGCAGTGGTCAACACGGTTGCCTCATGATTGGAATGTCCGGAGTTCAAATCCCGGCCGTTGCAAGGATATGCACTACTGATGAGCTCTAATGAGA
>QNGE01003011.1:19406-46291 GCA_008508345.1 Paragonimus westermani | reverse complement strand
GAATCCTGCTTGTTCTTCACGTATCTGACTTTCTCTGGGTTTAGTGAGCCGACGTAAAATGAGGCCAGTGAGTAACTTGGACGCAACAGACACCAAACTGATGCATCTGTGGTTGTCACATAGACATCGGGCTCCCTTTTTGAAAAAGAGAATGGCTTTTGATAGGCACCAATCACGAGGTACCTCTTCAGTCTCCCAGATCATCTGGAGAAGTTTTGTCAGTTCTGATAGCAACCTCACTCCATCCTTGAAAAGAGAAGGAAAGAGGATGCCTGGTCCAGGAGCCTTATTACGCTTCAGTAACTTGAGCTCCAGGACCACTTCTGCTTCCGACGGAGGACCGTCTGGAACACAATAGCTGACCAATCAAGTCCCGTCGTCCACATGATCTGGTTAAGGCCAACTGAACTGTTCTTCAACATGTTTAGCCCACCTGTCAAGTCGGCGCGACTGGCTGGTGATAAGTAAACCATCTTTTTCACATATGGCCTCACACCGACTTGACGGTCAGTACAACCATGGATCAAGGATAAAAACCTTCTGCTATTCCCAGATAGATAGGCTTTTTCGATCTCTCTATCACCATCACCATCATGACCCAGAGAGAAAGAAGCTACAGAAGAAAGGAAGGAAAAATTTTATTTGATAACGAATGCTCAGTAGGATGGTGTCGATCGCCTGCCTTAAACATGAACGCGATAAAGGACTCTTCCCAGGCATCTCGAAGATCGTCGGTCAGCAGTGTTTGCACACACACATTATGGAGTGATCTCTCCTAGATCAAGGATTGCTCCTATGACAGTAAGCAGAGTGACTTGATATTTCGTTGATATCCCTCAGTTTTCTATGACTGTTTCCTCGAACAGTTTTTCTTCACTGGTGTGATTTCCCAAGCTGTTTTTTCATGTCCTTCACAACACTCCCGGCGGCATAGGACTGCAGATTCACTCTTTGTGCTAGTAATAAACAGCATGCTCGAAGGCAGAGGACACTGTTCTCCGTCAGTTCTCTATGGTGGAATCAGCCGGAGACCGTTCCCATCAGACGGAAAGATTTTGTCCGACCTGCAACCGCATATTGAGGTAGTCAGGGAGCACTGTTCAGTGGTGCACAACAGTGCACGACCGAACTACCACCTTACCTTTACAAAGTTTTCGACGGCCGTAGCGGGTGCTGGAAACCTCTTAGTTAACGTTGACCATACAGTTCGATGGATGCACATAAGATCCACTCCAGGTTTCTCAAATAAACGGCAGCTTGTTCGGCAGGACAACTTCACAAGCGGTTTCAATCGATACTCCGCACTGGTATCCTCCTTAGTGCACGGAAAGAAACCACGGTCACACCAATTTTTAAGGCGGGGGACCAGCACCCCCTTCTAGTTACCGGTCAATCAGCCTCACTAACATCCCATTCAAGATGATGGAAAGCTGGCTAAAACAAACCCTCCTCAGACGCTTCCTAGGGAATAATCTTCTTTGTAAAGAAAGGTCCTTTGCTAGACCATCTCTTTTTTGAGAGCAGAACTTTCAGGTAAAACTGGGCAGATATTAAATCTCCCTCCCTGGCTTCTGCGGGGGTTCCTCAAGACCTTCCAGGCAATATTTCCCGCAACACTTCTCTGCACTGATCACCCAAAAATCTGGGATGCTAATGATCCCAGTGACTGCGGATAGATTTTGACGCCATCAATCTGTGGTCGGATGGTTGGGGTCTCCCTCTATATGAAAGTAAGTGTACATACATAACAGTGAGTGGAGGCCCTGACAATGCCTTTGTGCTTCACATTACACTCAGCACATCAGACATCACGAAAATCGACAAGGGATCTAGGTACCAGGGTTTCGTTTGATCAATCGTTCGCGCATCATTATGAAATGGTTGCGGAAAGGATTTCGCCTCTCTTGGAATGATAAGACAGACCTTTCAAAGTCTAGACCACGAAGTGTTTTAAATTGTCTACAGGGTTTATACAGGACGCTACTTCGATATGCCAATCAAGTCATGCACACAGGCCTGAAGGACATATTCGCTGATAAGTGTGTTCAGTGGGCGGACACAATGCTGGCCACAGCTCCGTGGCATGAATTATGACTCTCGACTCGAAATTGTTGATTTGTACCCACCTGAATCTATCATCATCACCATCAAAACAGCCATGAGCCTGACCAAAAGGTACTGTGGCTCGGGCCGCCGCTCACCTCAACAGTGACGTGGAATATCCTAAAAGGAAAGAGTACTACGAAGGACAAAAAAGATTGAAGAAGACTAAATGGAAGAACTAGAAATGGTATGGATACAGGTACGCCATTGACTGCGACACACCGCCATCTCGGATAGCGTCTCTAACCAACGGTTTGAGTGATCACGAGGACCCCATCCAGGCAGGCGATGCCTGCCCACTTTGCTCAATGGAGCAGTCAAAGTCTTCATATTTCCTGACCACGTTGTTGCTTGACCACCACGCGGTTTAACCCAATCGCTAGTGCCCTCAGTATATAATGCCCGGTACGGTAAACGCTCAGCTGGCATACGGAGAACGTGACCCAACCATCGCAAGCTGTGCAACGTAACTACTTGACCAATTGATCGCGCATTCCGAACGTTCCGGAACACGCGCCGGCGAACTGCCGCATTGCTCACACGATCAGCCCACTTAATGTGGGCCAGCCTGAATCTATAAGACTCTGTGGTGACCCAACGACCACACTATTTCTTTAAGATAGGAATTGTCCAGTAGTTCTGTCTTAATGGTCAGTGGGGTCATGATATGAAGTCATACACACACCACCCTTAACCTTCCTTACATAGCAAGTCCTTTCTTACAGAGTTGCCAATCTCCGGAACGATCTCCCTACTGAGGTCGTTGGTTGCTCCCGTATGGATTGTTTCTGGAACGTTGCTGGATTCTCATTTAACCACAACTTTGGTAAATTCGTGACCCTACCTTGCTGCGGGTACACACTGTAATTCCCAGGAGCTACACTCCGTTTCAAATCATCGTTTCGGTCTACCGGGCGACACGCGGATAGTGAAACAGAAAAGCTGACCGGAACCCGGTTAGTTGGGCCTTCAGCCTCGAAGCGGCGTAGTAGTCAATGAAAGTGTGTTACAAAGAGGTTGCCAGAATCGCAACCAAGAGACTTGCGGGCACACTTATTACCGCTGATGAGGAGACGCCACGATATTGACCTCTGCTTAGCTGGATCGAGGTCAGCTTGCAAAGTGTTTGGATCATGGGAGTTCCAGCATTTCCAAGTCATTCGCACAGAGAAGAGTGTGCTTTGAGATCTTCTCCGGCAAGTCAGTGATAAAAATTGTAAACAGCTGTGGAAAAAGGACAGGTTCTTGTGGTACGTCTGTTGAGAGCGTAATGGAAGAGAGATCAAAGCCGGCTTCAACGCGAAAGGTTCCGTCACTAAGATACGACGCGATCCACTGGTGAATATCACCGATGCCGTATGGCTCCATTTTCTATAGATGTGGGCCGTGTGTTATCCGGTCACACGCCCTAACAAAGTCTAGGGAAGTGGTATGTGGAACGCATCCGTTAAGCTATCCACAAAAAGCTACATGTTCATTATGCACGATCTGTTTGATACAAGTCGTTACAACAGGGTTGCTGCGACACAGTGGGGGCCGTGAAGCTCACAAGTGCAAGAAACTGAACACTTCCTGAAAACCGCCGTAAGTCCTGTGACCTGACCTGACCTCATCTGAAACCTATGGAAACCGCCGCCGCTACAGATTTTCCAGGTTTGTCTAGTTTCACCGTAGACGTTAGTTGATTCCCGGTTCACCGGGGACAGACAACAGAACACACAAACCATTGTTGGGACAAAATACTAACCATTATTCACATAACATGGAACACGAGAGAAAATTCCATAACTCACCCTCCGATAACTCCAATTCTAGTTCAGCTAATTTTGATCTAACTTCGAACGGAAGATCTGATGGATCGAGATTATCCATTGAAAGGTCAGATAGAAGAATCCACAACTGAACAAGAGGGCACAGAGGTGACTACCAAACACCCATCGCCAGACCGCATAAGCGGAGCATGGGACTCCGTAAAATAAGGTTGCCACACTGACCTACGGAAAGAATGTTGCCACAAAGAGTAGGGATTCCAAATGGCAGGTCTGTTTGGCCAGGTTGGTGGAATATGATGATTGTGTTTTTACTAAACAGTGAAGTTTCTTTCTTTACCCGAAGGAAAGTAGGTGGCTAAGAAACATGAATCGACAAAGTTACTCATTACTGCCCTTCAAGGTCAGTATGACAAATACCTGCACAATTACCACTCCAAATGTTCAACAACTCACGAGGTTTCAGGAGGAGTGATGGACCTGAGAACCCGCGTTTTCGAGGAGGCCGAATTTTGCATGGAAGCCTCCGACTCAATTGCCGATATTACTTGACTTATGTGAGGTCAGTGGGAATTGTAATGATACAGTGGCGACCTAGATATTTCACTGACTTGCCTGCGGTATGATGAGTAAAATCGTTCTGTAATTCACAGTTGCATATTGTAGCTAGGGAAATGATGAGGTTTGCATGATTTATGCTGCCCAAATGTTTGTATGCCTGCCATGTGACTGTGGCGCGAACCCGACATACACACGCAAAACACCCTTCCGGTTTACTCGCTCGTCGACGGTCTGTCTCTTGCCTCCTTAGGTGATTCGCGTGCCGACACCGTTCATGGCGCAATCAGAGGCCACCCGCATAGTTCGTCGAGCAAAGATTTGGTGTCTACTCTCAACGGCCTTTATCTTTCGCCTCTGGTAATTCCGTATTTGGTACAAAACGACTCAGTGCGTCCAGCACCGAAATACTGCGCAGCAACAAACAGAAAAAATGGTCAGGAGTCAACGGTACATTCCCATATGATTTTACATGATTTCTTCGAGTAAGAAAAAGATAATAACAAAGGAGACTCGTAATCAATGGCTAACGAGTCAATGAGGTACCCGTCAGTCATATTGCAAACTTGTCAGAGGGAGAAACCAAGCACACAGTAAGCCTTCGCGAAGCGGACAGGCAACAAGTAGACAACCGGCAAAACCAGTGGTTAGCCAGATATTTTAGTCACTCGGTCGAGTTCGGGCCATCACTAAGAGCGAGAGCTGGGTATTCGAAAATTCAATGTGAGCAGTTCTCTTTGACTGGCTTATGAAGACCACGCGCAAATGATTAAGTACTAGCCGCTCGCACTATCTTTCCCGTTAGTTAGTTCCGGGAACGACAAACGTCCACAGAAAAAGAATGGTGTCCACTGTAAAGTCTATTACTTTTTCGCCCTCTTGTTACCCAATACTATTCAAGCCTGCTATGTTCATTGTACATATAAACTACTTGTCTATTGTTCGAATCACTGTGCAATTCTTCCTCGCGCGTCTCACCTTCCGCTTTCCCGCTGGCGTGGTTATCATGAGCTAGCCACGGCAACGTCCTTTTGACACGTTAGAGGAACCTAAATCGCAGGAATCTCTTTGTTAAAATAAGGTCGGATCTTCTTGCAATACGCAGCGGTTTGGTGTCGTGGAATCTATTGTGGACAGCCACTGTGAGTCATTGTATTTGCTTTGTAGCACTGTTGTCTCACCTCTTTTTTCACTACATATTTGGTGAGTCCGTGTTTATTCGTTTATTTATTTTCCTACGTGACTTAATAACTCCCAAATATTTTTTCCCTTCGTTTGACTGGTTCCTGCCTGTGGGTGGTTTTTCCTTTAAAGTGGTAGATTCTGAACGAGATCCTACCGCCTTCAAGAGTGCAGTTTGTGTTAAACTTCCCGATTTTGGTAGTCGTTACCTTAGGCATTGGATTGCTCACGTCGAAGCCATCCTTGACTCTAGAAGAACACGTTCGTAAAAGTCCATGTGAAAATTTATATTTACCAACCTCCCCCAACAGGTCGCTACCAAATTTTGCCGACCTTAACTGAACTCTGCCCGGCGTTAGCCCATGTACCGAATTTGTTTCAGTGAGTTTCCGAGATTGCCTGTGAGCGTGTTTCTTGCTGTACATTAAACTCATTGCAACTTATCAGTGTCCCGTCCTAAGACTATAGCACAGGCCTGGAGATAGATGGGGACGGACATAGGTGGCAGGCACTCTTCCGAAAGTATCTGTGATGATCTGGCCGAGAAGACATCTTAGCAGTTTCATTTCATAAGTGGCCTTCCGGGCCCAAGTGCTGCAGCTGGGAGATTGTGAGAGGTCATGAGCGACGATGGTTCCCAGACCATAGTCTTACTGCTACCTACATGCTAGTACCATACAAAAACCACAGAAGTCCGCCTGATTCTCAGCTATTAGGATCTCGAAGGTTACGGCCTAGAATTCTGAGGCATTTGGGCGGCCCATCGAAATAAAGTATCTCAGACAGTCTGCAGCGAATCTTTGTCATGTGATGTATTACTGGCACGAAAAATCGCGATATTATCTCCATGGAGCAACCTCTTCTAGCTCACTAATCCGGGGATAATGTTCATAAACAATGTAAACAGTAGAAATCCAAGTGTATCGGATTTGAGGTACAGTCACGTGAGAATCCGACCTAGCTCTATCCCCTCCAAACACTTATCCCTGCACATCCAACGTGCCCTGTTCTTGACTGCTAACCGGACCTTTGCCTAGACGTTTTTGTTTTATCGCGTCAACTCGATAGCCGCGTGAATAGCCGATCATTGGTCATTGCACTTTGCTCGAGTGGCGCGTACATCACTCTCTTTGGGGCTCGGCTCGTTCGCATTGTTATTGCACCTTTAGAGCGCTCGAAAGAGCTTTTCGTGTACAAATGACTTCAGCTCACCTTTGGCCTGTCCAGCATCACATTGTAATCAAGTCCCCGGGAACGATCTGTCCCTCGAAACTGTTGAAGTTGTCTGTTCGTCAATTTTGCTAGTTTGTTCAACAGTGCCGTGCTATTGCTGTTTACTTTCGTTTGGGGTAATTGGGATAATTGATTAATTGCTACGCGTTGCTCAACTTCTTTGTGGAAGAGTCTACACCAAAATTGTTGGCTCTGGGCACTCCAATGATAGCTGCCATTTCAGATAAGAAGACTCTATTTACTCGGACCACGAGTGAACTGACTTGTTATTGAACCTGAAGTCAACTAACCGAACAACTTCTTGAGTCCAATGTTCAATGTTTGTCCGATGAGATAGAATGTTCTATGCTACCGGATGCTTTGGATAGGTCGGGGGGAACTGCACCTGTGAACAAGGCGGCGTCGATTGAACTTCTCCGGCATTTCTCTGACTCTGTGGTCTAGTATTGTGAAAGCCGCTTCGAGCCGTGTGCCTCTGTCCTGTACGATCCAGTAATTCTTATACAGCTTCGCCAGTAAGGCTTTCCATCATTTTGAAAATCACCAGGAATCACGCCATTGCGGAGTAGTTTTGAGGAACTGGACTGTTTCTTGACTTAAATGCTGGAGATACTGTTTGCGGTTCTCAAACAGTGGAGACTCTCCTTAGCTTCAGACGTACAGTAAGCAGCGGGACCAGTGATTATAAATAGGCATCCACATTCTTCAAAAATTGTCAACGCGGTTTCAGCAGGGCCTGGCGATGTCCCCTCTCTTAAGTTCGACAGCAACTGATACACGGGTTCGATGTAATGCCTCACGGCACATAGATCCAGTGAGTTTCTCTAACTCAGCTTTAAGCAAAGGCCCATTTTTTCGAAGGGCGATCACTATAAACATTGTCTAACACCGCCATCGCGGATTGCAAGAAATTCTAAGAATCAAGTAATACTGCTTAGGCAAAATTGCATTTGGCAAATAAAATCAGCCTGTGTTTCGAGAGCGTGGCCAAAAAACGAGGGCTGTCCAGTGGTTGATGTTGATATTGCTAAAATCTGTCGCGGCATCCTGAGAATACTGAAGTGTGATTGAAGTTGAAAGGTAGCCCTACTCTTTTGTATATTCCCTGGACAAAACATATTATTCATCTTTATTCTTACATCGGCTATTGTGAGATTACCTCACCTTATTTGACCAGATCCACGCAAACATTCATATGGCAAAAATGAGATATTCCTTCCACATATTTCGAATAACTTATAATTCCCATCGTTTCTCGATGCGCGGACGGCCGTATTGCTCAGACATAACCACTGACCATTTGTTTGAATGAGCCGAATTCCGATTTATTGCCCACCATTATTGAGCGATGCCTGGTTGTCGAGTTGCCATACAGGCACGTCCTCTGCATGATTCCTGAGTATTTTTACATTCGAGGCGAGAGTTTTATTTTTCTTGTACACTGATTCAAGTGACACTGTATTAACTCTAGTTTTTACATTTGACCGTTTCGAAGATAATCTACCTCCTCTGTCGTCAGACACTGAGAGAGGTATTTATTGAATCAACAGATTACACGTAACTTGACGTGATCTTGTATCTTTAGCGAATGACTCATTGGTTGTTTCCCGTGAGAAGAAAACTGCTGGCCAAGAACAGTTGGAGATCGGGGCCTGAGAAGCTCCATGTTATGTCTCTACGATAAAGAACTGTTTGACCAAATGCAAGGAAAGCATGTTCATTTACATATATACCAATCCCAATCCGGTGTCTATGGCTTTTGTACGCCTAAGCTGGTCTTGACACTTCTTCGGTGTGTTTCAAACGTTCAGGGATTTAGCAACTGACACCATTTCGCGGCAATGGGTCCTGTCTCTCCGCCTCATTGCGTGTCAAGTAGGAGTCTGTTTGACTGAATAACTATCAGCATACTATTGCATCTGGGGATTATAATACTTTCCAAGGAGAAAGTGAAAAGTTTGCTCTGTTTCAACTACATAAGGATCCTGTCGGGGAAGTCGCCAATTCTCCGAAAATATTGTATGGCAAAAACTAACAAAGTACACATTTGTGTGGCCTCCATAATTGGCACGGCCATGCGCCACTTCGTCCTGTAATCCTTGTGCAAAATATCTGGCACCCCACAGGATGGTAGCATCGTCAGCAAGGAAGGCTCAGGTGCAAGGAAACCAGTTCACGATACGCACTCAACTCGCAGCCACAAAAGTGCTTGGGAACCATGCTGGTTTCGGGGGCCGGTGTTGAAGTAGCTGCCTACGCGGGTGTTTGATGATTGCTATACGTTAATAGAACGCTTATGGCCACGTTCCCCATCCTATTTATTCCCTTCTCATTGATTCGTCTCCTTACGCTGAAATTCTTTGTACTGATTACGATCTGCCACTGCCACTCAAGTTGCGCGCGTGACAAACCATTTCCCCCGTGGATGTTGATATTGATGTGTTGTCAAATCTTGGTGCCGTTTGCTTGTAGGAACTTGTTTCCGAGTAGTTCTTCTTCATTACATTCCCTTGCCGGACCTTCGTTTATATGTAACCTGGTTTCATTTTCGCCTGACCGCTACGCCAATACGTGACTGTTGCATTTGGTCACATTTACGCGAACCGTCAATCTGGGAACTTGTATAATTGGTGGATTCAATATCGAGGTTTGTTGTTGTTTTCCACTATTTGGTGTATCATATTGTTTTTAAGAATTAGCACCTTAGTAATAAAAAACTCGCCAATATGACCGTCTTCCTTTTTGGATCCGAATCGGTTGTTTGACAGGATCAGAATTTATAGACGCTCGTTACTTACAGACGCGACTATCGTGGATCTAGCATATCAATAGACGTTGCGAAAAGATTAAGCGCTGCTCGAGCAACCACTAGACGTCCGGGATAAACAATCAGGGATAATTTCGGTCTATGTAATCCGCTTACATTCCGCTAACGTCTAAGCTTATCACAAAATTCTTATATTTACTAATCATGGCTACCGAAATCACTCAACATACAAGATCCGCTGGTGCCGAAACCACAAGATTTCGCTTTAAAGCCGACGTTGGTCGTCCTCAGGGCAGAGGCTCTAGATCTAGAATTTAAGAAGGATCTCCCAAACTTGCCGCCTTCAAAGGGGTTGAATATAAGCTGGTGGTTACCACCAGTAACTCTCAAACTTGAAGCTGTTTTGTTCCTGTAGACAATGTGTCGATGGATTTACTCGGTAAGCTAGATGAGCTAGAGGCTGTGCCCTCCCAATTAAGATCAAGCTATGCCGCATCTGATTCATTAAGAAAGAACCCCGATCAGTCTGTCAGAAAGCACAGGATGGATAATATTCGGAGAGCAAGCATGTTCCTCAACACATTGGTAAGGAAAATCGCGAAACGAATGCGTTGCTAAGACAAAGCCCTCCTGTTCAATGTGCCAGATGCGCTGCACCTAGAAAGCATTCAACAGATACTCTCGAAGGTTATCAAAATAGAATCGGAATCATAAACACGCATCCGTCTTCGTAAAGAGACATGAAAGTTCTGCCGCCCGCTATTATTCAAATTCCATAGCGAAGCAATTTCAAAGCAATTCACACAGTATCAGGACCTTATTAAGCCCAAATCCTTGCTCAAGCTGATGAAAATTATGAAAAAAGGAACGCCTCCCGGAAGGCAGTGTCGAACTCTCTTATTGGGCAAGGTCCCCGTCTCTTAGCATGTGATCCAGGACGCATCGAATCAGGGCACGACGACGTCCAAATATGATGAATTGTGTCACAATGATTGCGTAGCTCTGCTTTGTTGCACCACACCTGATCTTATCAACAATCCTATCAACAACGTTAATGACACCAAATATAACCACTTTGCTTTCCTGAATGTTATGACTGTGGAACTTGACGGTCCCAACAGCGTGCAGGGCGTTGACGGGACTTCGGGCGAAGAGCCGCTAGGAGTGAGTCTTGGCCACGCAGTGGTAGTCGAAACCACATAGTTTCACATTTATCAGAGGACTGAAATCCACCGATAACCGCGGGTGTCAGGATACACTGCTGAAGAAAAATCACGGAATCCCCGTTCTCCCTCGGGCGTATACAGCCCGGTGAACTGATTACCCTGGGACACTCAGTTCACTCTCGCTGATATCACCTGTGAGCCAGGTCTCCCTTAAGGCGGACATGTGGGGTTGGGTTTCATGAGTTAACTATCTGATTTCCGGTAATTTATTGGACAGACTCAGATAGTTTCTATACATGCGTTTGAATGCTAATTCCTCACTGGATTTCACAAGAAAACAGAAAGGAGGTTGCGAGGAAGAGCTTGGGACAGGTCTAGAATTAACGAGGGTGGCGGGACTGAACTCAGCCTGTTTTTCCGAGTTTTTTTGATGGCCCTCCTTCAAAGCTGTGGGCGCAAAGTCACCGCCTGTGCGTAGGTCAGCGACCCTACAGAACTTTGACCAGCATTATTGGTGCCGCAACTTGCGACCTGTGCACTCCTGTCAAATTCCGCTGCTTGGGAGGGTGTTCGGAAGTTTTCACCCACGGAAAATTTGACTTATTTGTTTGCGGGGTTCGGTGTTTGGAAGAAGTCAATGCGCGCTGCGTTGCGGGGCTATTGGCAGAAATATTTATAGGGGTGGACATAATTAATGTTTTATGAATTGCAGGAGGCGGCCTCAGAAGTCTGCTTCCGTTCCGAAGTCTTGGAAGGAAGAGTTTTCTAGTGCGCAGTTTGGTGGGTTGTGGGGTGGGTAATCTAAAGACGGTTTTTGCACGGTGTCGGTATTCTCAATGCTCATCCCTGTGCTTGGGACGTTGGCCGTTGGAACGACAGTGCAGACGGCGCCTCCGCTTTCTACACCAGGCACAGGGATCTGAGTCCCAACTGATGTGACAAATCAACTATTTCTTCGAATTTTTTACATCCCAAGTATTATCGTCTCGTATGTATGTGGCTGAATGTTTTCTGCCCAATATTGAATTTTTCCTTCATATAATTTCTGTTTTGTTGCTCCATTCGCAGCTGACTCATTGTACAATTCACAAAATCGAGGTTCAAATATGTGTGTGCTTAAAATTCTGCACGGAGGTATCTATGGAAGAGCCTGCATGAGTTCTGGTCCTAAAGCCTTTGCCCTTAGGACGACCAACATCGGCTTTGGAGCGTAATCTTGTGGTTTCGGCACCAGCGGATCCTGTACGACGAGTGATTCTGGTCACCATAATTCGTGAATATAATTATATTTTCGGATAGGCGTGTAAGTAAGTGGAATATGACCAGAGATTAATTATAATAGTATCACCGATACCATCTATGTGAAAAATCTCAAATTCAACATTCACGCAGTAATTACTTGCTTTTTTCAAAACGCTAGAGCGTCGCAATTAAACAGCTTACGTTGGACAGCACTTCTCAACACGAAAACCAGTGACCAGTGGGGCGATTCGAGGAGGCGTTCTGGTATCGTTGCCTTTTTAAAGTGCATAAATGACACATGCGATGTCATTAAAAATGGCCATTCCTTTCTGTTTGCTGACGAAAGCAAAATTGTTTACACATTCCGCCACCCGAGTAGCATCGCCTTCTGTTTGCAGCTGTGATGCAAAACATGGCTGATGACGTCCTCAGCGAACGAATCGAACGTAGTTTCTTATGGTTGTAAATTGCTCAGCGGTTCCTTCTTACTAGACGGTTGTAATACCGATACCGCCGCTTTCATCAGAGATCTGGGAATACGGCATTAAAATTCTCTTAATTCCTCCGAAGAAGTATATTTTCAGGTTGCAAAAACTAAAAGGACAGTAAGCAGTATCAAAAGGTAGTTCAGTCTACCGGCCCCGAGGCTGGCACTTACAACTCAACCTGAGTAATCCACGTTTATCTACTGTCATCTACACAAGTCTCATAGGCTTGTATGAGAAAACCTCCAACGATCATTTACCAGCAGTTCGCCAGGATATTCTTCTCCGTCCACCTATAGGCAACGCCGTTAAAAAGTTGGTAATGATCCACATTGGTTGAGCAGACTAAAGCTGAACCTGATACTGCTTTAAAACTCATACATTCAAATGCCATCACCACAACGTTTGTCGCCCACTTAAAACACAGCTATGAAATAACGACTCCAATTTGCCAACCCTACTATCTCGGAAAAATATACCTGTTAACTCCAATATTGGAAAGTTTTCTTTTATTTGAAACTAACTTCCGAATGAAGTAAGAGCCCGTGAAAACATTCAACATTTTGATATAGGTTTGAAAAGCTACTCTACGATATCAACCACAATGTCCATCCTGAACTGTGCATTTTCTGATTGCTTTTTCCAGTGTGGTCCGGGAAAAATTTAGCCGTCAGCTGTGTATGCTGTAGATAACCGCTTCAGCTGTCCAACCCCTTCGAAAACAGCTTGCTCGAGACTGTTCGTTATATCATTTAGCGTTTGGTGTAATCCATGCTCACTAAACCGTTCGCAGCTCCAAAGTATTTTATGGACCCGTGTTTATTCACTTGCACGCATTACCCAGGTTGCTGAAAGACATGCAGTTAGTGCTTATTACTAAGTCCAGTGGAATGACTAAATAGGAGCCATCGTCGAAGGCCTTCCAAGTGGGGCCTTCCGAGTCGTCTACTCAATATTCTGGTCGCCTGAATGATTATTCATTAAACCGCGAAATATAATAACAACTGGTTGACAAGGTTATATATTTCAATAACAAGAGCGATGATAATGATATCGCACCAGGTTTGTGTCAAAAGACTGTGACATGCACATGATTCGTCACAGTAATCACGATCACCCAACATTTTCTCACTGAACGCGTGAAACTGCTTTCTTTTTCTCAATCTCATAACTACCCGTTGTGTATGGAAAATTTTCCGCGACGGATAGAAGCACGAAACCGCCACTCGGAAGAACAGTTCGTGAGATTTTCAACTTTTCGACGGATTCCAGAAACCGATAAAGTCCCACACGGCAGTCTGCCCGACCGTTCAGCGGATTTTGCCATCATCCGTCCTTCCTTGCCAAAGCCGACTCATTTTAGCATTTTCCCGACGCTAGTTACGTCACGTGATGGCGAAACACTCTAAAGATGCATCTGGAAGTTCTCTCAAGAGTGATCTTGAATTATTTGCACAACTGACTCACAGATAAGCCTGTGTAGCGTCTACAGCTCATAATTATATTTTGCAACTCATTTTCATAGGTTTTATACACATTATTTCTTCAACTTTTGCCGTACACTTGTTTGAACACATCATCATCACTTTTGGAGTTTGGCTGTCTTGACCAATATAAACGGGAGTTACCGCGCGCCGTCTCTGTCTTCCTCGTTTGCGTGAGCAGTTCAGCTGGTGGAGTAACTGCACTGCGAAACGTTTTTCATGTCGGCGTGTTTGTTGACCTATCGACGCCGAACGTTCGTCATTCCACGTCGTGTGTGGAAGTATTCATCAGTTGTCGTCCGGAACTACACCCTGGCGTTGCTTTTCTTCCGGGGGTGGTCAATCCAATTCCACGGATTTTGGCTTGTCAGTGAGTCGTTCCCTCTTTTCGTGTACGTCTCACTTTCACTCGTACATATATCTTTAAAACACACCCGTTACCGTTACAGCTTCTTTTAGTGTTACCATATTTTGGTTGTTTCTCTTCACTCGGCTGATTAGGCCACTACACTTGTAAAACATGGACTAACGTAACATCATATTTATTGCACTGAATGTTCAAGGTGAGCTAATTAACTATTTTTCTGTTGCGTGCGTCAGAGGTTTGTAAACCACAATCATTTTCTTCCTGAACACATCCTTTTTGGACAAGTTTCACGGTTGTGCCACTATCAAATTGTTTATTGTTTGGTTTCTCCCGTAGTAACCTGCAATGACCTCGCATAGCCCAGCGTGCCTCTCACATGCGCGTTGAGAAATGTACACTATTATTATGGATGCCAACCACTCGATCGCCGACAGTACATGGTTTGTGTGAGGTCAGTGGGCATTGTAATGATACTGTAGCGACCAGGAGATTTCACTGGCTTACCTGTGACATGACGCGTAAAATAGTTGCATATTGTACCTAGATTATTCAGGAAGTTTACATGATATATGCTATCCAGTCGTTCGTCAGCCTGATGCGTAACCTTGTTCCTGACGTTTTCCAACCGGGTGATCCCGTAGAACTTCTTTCAAGTTAGCACGAGTCGTCCTAATTTCTACCGTTTTGTCCAGTATTTTCCGCGTGCTGATCTTGGCGAGCAAAGCCACAAAAAACGAGTGATTTCTTGGTAGCTTTAGTGCAAAATCTGTTACCTGAAATCAAGTTTTTTAAATCGGGAGGGGGAAAGGTAACTAAAACTGCTTTGGCTTGCTCAAATGGACAGGTTGTGTTCGGCAGTCTCTATCGCAAAATAAGCCTCCTCTCCTAGACATTCCTGGCCATCAAGTTTGTGGCGACTTCTTTATTCTGGGCAATGGAAAAGCCACCGTCTTAGGAGCGACCGGGAATTCAGGAAAGGCAAGCGTAGTAAACATATAAGGTGGGTCCACCTCTGCCATCATATTACTCAAGGTTTTCTGTATTTCACCCGGAGCCGGTTCTAACGTCACCATGTTCAGTGCGTGAATATCTTCAGGTAACACGCAGCTACACATGGGGTCGTTCTGGTTTCTGTCACCGGGGATGGCGGGTAACCGGACGGATAATGGCCTCGGCAGTGTGCAACGTTCTTGGAAGGAGCAGCTCACACAGATGAATGGATTTTTCGGAGAAGTGAATAGCGTTTGGTTGTCTTACTTCGAGCCAGTACGCCTGGATTGATACCTGTGTAGGCAGGCCTGGCACTACAAACATTTCTGAGCAACCTTGCAGCAACGATGGCATATTTCTCGACACATCTGTGAGAAACACGCCCAGGATAGCGTGATCAATGTACAGATTTCAAGGCCTTGTACACATTCGAACGTCATGATTGTAATTTGTACAGTGAGTCAGCTATGTGTATAAAGTAGCAAAACAGAAAGCAGTTGAAGGAAAAATACCATTTCAGGAGTGAAAATTATAGACGCGAGCTTCTGAGACGATAGTACTTGGAATCCCTCAAATTCGATGAAATAATTGAGTAGTAACATCAACTGGCACTCCACAAGGTGATCACTGACCCAATTGTCAAGGTCGTGTATTGAGCAGAACACAGCGAATGAACGACAATCGAACGCTTGATTTAGAATTACGCGTCGTATCAAATGTGTACAACCTGAACCTCAATAATTGACGTGAAAGTACATGTTCAATGACATTCATCACATCCACCACACGTTGAATGAGACTGCGGGTTCTTGAAATCCTTTCTTGGCTTCATTTGCAGTCTTGAAGTCCTACGAATGATGCTTGTAATTTCTTGGTTCTAATTCGAATCTGTATCCTCAAAACGTATTTGATCCACATGTCGATTATGTACAGATAAATCATCAACGTCTGGCATTCGGCATAAGCATTTACCAAGATTCTTTAGAAGTAAACCAGATGACGGTCTCAAGTCATTACCACGATAAAAGTTAACTCCAGAGGACTGAATACACATCAAGTTTGAACCCAAAGACCTTCCTTTGAAAAGTTTGGCGGGACTTTCATATGTAGTTGAATAACAGGCATCGCAAATTGTAGCAAGAGGTTGTCAACACCTTTTTCAAGGTCTCTGAATGTAGTACACTGAAAAGAGGTTATAGCACATTTGAATGTTTTAACAAAGTTTTCAGCCTGTTCATTAGGGCAGGGATGTCGAGCAGGTGTAAACCGATGCCTGCATCCAATACCGTAGTTAGAAGATTGGTAGTGAAATGAGTACCATTGTCAGTCACTAAAACAAGAGGGATACCTTCTCTGCTGAATATTCTTCTGAATGCGTACATAGTGAACTCTGCAGTGGGCGTTTTTTTGATTGCCACTTCCGGCCACTTCGAATAGGAATCGATCACTACCAGCGCATAATACTTGTCAGGCAAAGGACCACAGTAATCCGCATGAAACCGGTGCCAGGCCTCAGTTGACATCAGCCATGGAATTTGTTTAGACTGTGAATTGTGGAAGTTGTGATTGCAAGATGAACAACTTTTAGCCAGACGACAAATACCAGCATCAATCTCTGGCCACCAGCACGTTAATCTGGCCAGAGACTCCATCTTTTCAACTCCAAGAGGTCCAGAATGTAGATCGTTCAGAACAGTTCTACGAAGAGTTGGAGGAATAACAATTCTGTCATTCAAGCACAATAATCCATCTGGAGTGAACGATAATTCCCCCTGACGCATATAAAATGTAGGAAATCTCCGTCTGACTCGTGGGATCCAACCACGACGTAGCGCACTGAGAACGGGTGAAAAGTAACATTGAGTGCCACGAATCAACTCTTTTCGGCTAACGGCAGAGGCTAGATTAGAAGGAAATCATTACCAGAAGTTTGCTCAGATATATATGGAACACGTGACAAGTAATCCACTCGCTTGTTTTGGTTGGCTGATTTGTGCACCACAGTATAATTTTATGCACTGTGTGCTATGCTCCATAGTTGGACCATGGCTGCTGAAGAACGCGCCAATGACTTGTCAGCATTATAGATGAATTTTAGTGCTTCATGATCCAACACAACTTTCCGAACAGTTACTTATGAAGCCGCTTTACCGCCCAGTATACAACCAGAGCTTCATTGTGTGTATGAGCATAACCCCTCTCTGCTGGACTAAGTTGGCGTGATATACACACAACTGGTTTGTTGTGTTGTCCTGTTCAATCACAGCTCCGATTCCAACTGGAGAAGCTTCAGTAATCAACACAGGCATAGGTTTAAAAGAAACTGGAAAAGCATAGCATCATGTGACAAAAAATTTAACAACGAACGTACACACCCTTCATGAGTTGCAGTCCACGTGAACTGCTTCTCAGAAAGCAACTGGAATAAACATTTAGCAAGAGAAGAGAAATCTGGAATGAAACGGGAATAGTGCTGCAAAGCACCTAGCAAAGAACGCAAATTCGGATAGTTTTGTGGGTGAAGGTGCATTAGCTAATGGGTCTAGACTTTTGGCATCAGGTTTGAATCCGTTACCGTCAACTAAGTGACCGAGACACTCGAAAGTTGTTACAGTGAAAGCGCATTTGTTTGGATAAACAGCTATGTTCCTTTCAAAAAACTGTTGGAAAAGTTTCAAAAGACAAGAATCACGAATTAACTTGTCTGTAACATGTACGATGATATCATACTGATGAACTTCCACACCATCCGTACCCTTCACAATGTTAATCATTACCCGCTGAAAGATAGCAGGAGAATTACCAAGTCCAAACGGCAAAAATCGGTACTGAAGAAGTCCATTAGGTGTACTGATTGTTGTTATCGACAATGATGTCTTATCCAAAGGAATTTGTAGATATGAATCCTCCAAGTCTGTCTTGAAGAAAAATTTGGATCCTGGAAGTTGCTCAGAATGTCTTCAGGTTCAGCAGTAGTACATGCATGTTGCTTAGGCCATCGATTTACAGTAAGTCGATAATCTTTACATATTCGCAGAGTTTTCCCATCAGACTTCAAGGGTGTCATAATCGGCGTGGTCCAAGAGGATGAATCAATGGGATCAATAACGCACTCCTCTGCCAACTCGTTAAGCACTTTCGTTACCGGTTCACGAAGCCCATAAGCAATTATACGACGTTTCAGAAAAACCGGACCACTAGTTACTTCTAGTTTAACTGGAGGTATCTTCATGCTGTCCGTAGCCTTCGGGTACTTCAGAATGAGGTCTTTCAGGCTTGTGGAATTACTCCGTGGTACAAGCAAGGAAACCTGGATATGAAACACTTTTAAAACCTTGAGCCCCAAAATGGATGGGCCATGATGAGTAACAACAAAGGTACAATCAGGTGGCTTGGATTTTTCGTTAAAGATCGGAATATTGGCTGTACCCAAAACAGGATTGAAATGACCAGTAATTCCTCTTATGGTTACAGAACAAGGACGGAGTATGTAATTTGGATAGAACTGTGATAGATGTCTTTGTGGTGTAATAAATTCTACACTGCCAGTGTCAATGATAAAATCATACCTTGTGCCACGTACTGTGAAAAGGGTGTGAAGTAAATGCCCTGAAGTAGATGAATCAACTGTTCAAGTAAAGGATTCCATCTTGTTGCATATAACATCAAATTCATTTTGATAAGTTTTTAGCCATTAAATCCACTATCGTTGTGCATGGTTGTCACTTACCAGATGGCTCTATAAAGTTGGAGGGTCACAGCATACTAACCGCCAACTCAGTACGTGACCTGGGGATGCGCTACTCAAACTCATTCAACTTTGCAGAACATATATCTTTCCTAAAACCAGACGAACGATAGGTTACATTAAACACTCATTCTTCCTACCTGCTGCACGGGTGCACTTTTATAAACTATGCGTACGACCCCAGTTGGAGTACTGCACGTTCATATATGGCCACCTGCGCAAGTCTGATAGGCTTACTCTGGAAAGCCTCCAACGTGCATTCACGAAAAGCATATTGGGTTATCCATCTCCTCCGAGCTACAGAGAACGCTGCCGGACGCTTGTACTCGATCCTCTCTGGTTACGGCGACTCAAGCTCAACCTTTCACTCATGTATAGTTTGGTCTATGGCAGTAAGTTCACCGTCAGCTTCGCGACTAGCTTACAACACAGGCCAAAGTATAACCTCAGAAACAAGGACTTCACTTTGGCAGCTCTCAAATCTCGGAAAAAACTGCGTTCAAATTTCTTCCTATTAAAATACTCCTGCATTTGTAACACACTCCCGAATGCAATTAGGTCCAGTAAGAATATGCACCAATTCAAACGAAACTTAGAAACTTTTTTAACAATGACGAACGTCATGTCCATTTTCAAGCTCTACTTGTCTGAGGACGTTATCTCCGAAAACAGACCTAATAACATCTGATGAAAACCCCCTGTTTTGCGTGATGTCAAGTCATGCACCTCTCGAACCGATCAAAACTACCGCTTTCAGGATAGACCTTGTACTTTCAGACTTGCCAGCGAACATGATGACATGTCTATAGTCAACACGTGTAGGTGTCAATATACATGCCCGTTAGTAGCAACCCAAACAACCTGGCACACTTACCCCATGCTTGTTGACAGCTTGTGTGTCTGAGTTGTAAACCACCATGCGAAAGCTGGACATGCCAAAATCGTTCAAAGAAACTCAACCTGTTCGTCTCTTGACTGCAAAATAACCTCGAGCCGCAACTCTTCATTTTTCTCCCCCTATAGACCACCCGAAAACCTCTCGGTGTTGTCAAACATTCTTCTCATTCTATATACCGTCTGTAGAAAGATAATAGACATCTAAATTCGGCAATAATCGTACACTAGGAATAGCTTATAATCAATCTACTTTCGCGTTATTCAATAGCAGCTGTTCGCATGTGGTATATTGTTCATCAATCAACACAATACTATTAACGTCACATAGGAAGTTATGTCAGAATATCACATGTTCTATTGTTCGTCATAGCTCATATAGTTAGTTTCACGTTATCCCGTTTATGGCATAATTCGGCTCTCCATTCTTGGTTTTACTGATACATCCCGTGCGAAAAAACATCCCACCCCGCCCGGACTGTTAAAATTCCGCAGTGGTTGTGCATATTGCGAGCTCCTCGAAATTCTTAGGAATTTGAGCGAAGATTGACGTCCTGTCAAGAGGTCCATGCATTCCTCGCGAAAGTATATGCATTCCCACCTCGCCCACATGAAGAAAAATTTTGTGCACTTTTTTCAGGACTATCTACATGGAATAATGGGCAAGTTCTTTGCTAATACACCCTCTTCATCCTCCAACAACCGTTTTTGGCACGACCTTGAGCATCAAGCCAGCGGTCACCTTATGGAGTCCCGATTGATGTAACAAATCATTTATTTTATCGAATCGTGCAGACCCCAAGGACTGTCCTCTCAGAACCAGGAAGCTCGACGTTTTCTGCCTAGACTTGAATTTTCCCTCAATATAATGTCTGATTTTGTCTGTTTTGTCGCTCTACTCACATAGCTGACTCGTTGTACACTTATCAAATTTGGTGTTCAATTATGTATATGCTAAAAATCACTGCGTTGATCACTCTCTTCTGAGTGTGTTTCTCACATTTGCGTCGAGAAATATACCATTATTATTATCAATATAAACTGACAATTTCCGTTCGACTTACTGACACTTTGTCAGTGACCTCGTTTCCCGCAATTGTGGCATATAGAGCCGCGGTGAATGCATGTATATCTGAAATGATTCTCGCCACATGAGGCACAATTCCCAAATCTCCCAGTGATATGTGTCGACTGCTGTGGAGAATTTTGAGAACCTGGTCGATGACCACATTCAGGAGCTGAATTGAGTAGCCGCAGAGTACTGTGTTCTGTAGGTCGCTTTTTGATCGATCCGAACAAGACCGGGGTCCCACTGGAACTCCCACCATGGACTGTATTATTGACGTCTTCGTACTGCTCACAGATGACTTCGGTATTTTGATACGTAGGTTTAGGAAGTAGCAGCAGTTTTCTATACAGATCCGGTGCATTAATACCGGCGATGAATCGGTCACGAAGTTAGGCCTCCAACTGATCACCGAAACCACACCGTGCTGCCTGTGGTTGGATCTGGGGAATAAAGCCACGGACTAACTGGTTCGGTTGGCGCTTCATGATATTGAAGTTGGCTCGCTCGGCGTCATGATATTGAAGTTGGCTCGCTCGGCGACCTCAAAATTTACAGGAGTAACATGACCGGGCAGTGTTATCTTCATGCGCTCGTATGTGGGATCCATCAGCAAATCTGGATAAGATAAATTTTCCAGAAGACAATAGGTCTCTTTTCCTACTCTTGAGAGGAAGTAGGCTGATTTCGTCTCCTCATTCAGGCTGGATACGGTCCTACACCATAGTTTGAATCGTTCAAAATAATCCTCAATATCACGAGGGGATGAATGAATGTCCAAAGTTTCGAGAAGCATAGAATTCATTGTCATTGAAGACTGCCACGGCGCCAGTGTAATGTTCCATGAATAGATGGAGCTTAACGCGAGACCAGTAGCCGGTATATCTGAATTGAGGAGACCACAACGGATGAACGACAATCAAACGCTTGATTAAGTATTACGCGCCGTAACAAATGTGTACAACCTGAACCTCAACAATTGACGTGAAAGTACGTGTTCAATGACATTCATCACATCGTGTCGAATAAGAGATGTTTGGAGGATGGAGGAGGTGTACTGTCGAGAAATTTTACCATTATGCCATATGGATTGTCCCATTAAAACGTGTAAAAAATTTTGTCAAGATGAGGAGAGATGGAAAAGCACACACTTTTCCGGGGACCGGATGGACCTTTCGACTGTAATTCATTCGTTACTCAAACTCCGAAGAATTTTGCGGATCTTGCGAAATGCTTAGCTAGCACGGCATTTCGAGTGTCCGGGCCGGGTGGAATGTTTTCTTGTGTGGAATATATTAGTGAAATCGAGAATGAAAAGCAAAATCGCGTGATGAACGGAAAAGTGCAAATTGATTATGTGAGCTGTGACCAGCCATGGAGAATGTGATTTTCTGACAACATTTTATATAGCGTTCATAGCCTTGTGTTAATTGGTGGAATACATATAGAACATGGGGACAGTTTTTATCGAATAACGCTATAGAAGCTCGATTATAAGCTTTTCCTAGTATGTGATTACTGTGGAAGTTAGATGCCGATTTTTTCTGCACGGCCGGTATATAAAATGAGAAGAATGTTCAACAAAACCGAGAGATTGCCAGGTGGTCTATCGGGAGGAGAAGACTGGAGGGTTGTGCCGCGAGGTTATTTGTAGTCATGAGACGAACAGGTTTAGTCTCGCTTTTTTTCCAAACATTTTCAGCATGCTCAGTCTTTGCAGACTTTACAGCCTTTACGCACATACAGGCTAACCGTAAGTATGGAGTAAGAGTGTACGAGGGTGATTGGCTTGTCAATAACGGGCTTGTGTATATTGACTCTTATACGTGCTGACTAGAGTCGTGTTTTATTGTTCACGGGCAAGTAAAGAGCATAGCCGCGTACAAGATCTATCCTGAAAATGATGGTTTTAATCAGTTCGGGGGGTGCGAGACGTAACATCACGCAACACGGAGGGTTTGCTTTCAGATGTTATTAGGTCCGTTTTCAAAGACACCGTCCTCAGATATGACGATAGTTATTGTCAGGCAACATACTAAGCTTTGTTTGAATCGAGGTATAATCTTACTGTCTCTAACTGCATACGGGAGTTTGTTCCAAATGCAGGAGTATTTTAATAGGAAGAAATTTGAACGCAGTTTTCCCCGAGACTTAAGGGCTGCCAAAGTGAAGCTCCTGTTTCTGCGGTTATAATTCGACCTATGTTGTAAGCTAGTCGCGAAGCTGACGGTGAATTTATTGCCATAGACCAGATTATACATGAGTGCGATGTTAAGCTTGAATCACCGTAACCGAAGAGGATCGAGTGCAAGCGTCTAGCAGCGTTTTCTGTAGCCTAGAGAAGATAGATAGCCTGATAAAATTTCCATGGATGCACGCTGGAAGCTTTCCAGAGCTAGCCTATCAGACTTGCTTAGGTGGCTACATATGAGCGTGCATTATTCAAACTGGGGTCGTACACATAGTTTATAAAGGTTTAATCGCGCGGCAGGAAGGTAGGATGAATGTTTAAAGTAGTCTATCGCCTGTCCAGTGCTAGCTACTAAGAAAGATGTGTTCTGAAAACCGAAAGAGTATGAGCAGCGTATACCTAGGTCGCGCGCCGAGTTGGTAGTTGATATGCCGTGACCGTTCAGCTTCATGGAGCAATCTGGTACATGACAACAGTGAGCAACGACGGTAGATTAATTGGCTAAAAATTTCATCAGTCGATTTTGACGCCAAGTCCCTAATTACATGAAGTTCTTCCGTATATTTTCTGAACATGGATTGAGGTTGCAAAGAGGAAAAGTGTGGACGAGTTCGATATCATCAGCAGGTAGGGATAGTTTGCCGTGCTTAGTAACTCCATATATACCGTGTATATATATATATGAGAGAGTAACGGTCCCCAAACGCTTTCTTGTTTCATCCCACCAGTGACTGGTCTGGGCGCTGAGATGTTGGCTCTTATTTTCACTGTTTGTATACAGCCTGTGTGGCATAAAAAACCCAGCGAATTAAGGAGTCGTGTATACCAAAGGATGGTATTTCGTTTAAAGAACGCTTATGAGGCACACGATCGAAAGCCTCTCCCGTGTGCAACAGCATAATGATGATCGCATCCCTACGTCAGTATGTTTTGTAACATGGTTAAGAAATTCCAGCTGGCACGTCATGCAAGAACGTTCGGTGGGGAACACATGATGGGAGTGGTCTATGAGGTTCCGTGGTAATAACAAAAGGACCATGTAACATTTCATTTTATTTTCCAACTCCCCAGGACCAGTTGAAGTATGGTTAGTTGAACGATAATTGCTGACATCAGGTCACGAGCCAATTTTGTAGCGGGGCTTAATTATAGAATAGTTCCGCTGAGTAGGGAAAGAACCCAATGCTACAAAAAGTGTGAAAATATCGAGCAAGAGTAGAGGAATGTCTTCTCCTCCTCCATGCTTGAGAGCAACGGTGTGAATGTCATCAGGACCAGGTAGGTAGGAAGGTTTGATAACAGCTAACTAAGAGCGTATGAGCTATGCGTTCATAGAAATACGGCTTAGGGGCGCACTTGTACTTACGGGGAGAGGTAAATGCTGCATGTGTTTATCAGTGTTGAGGGAAGCACCAAAATATGAACTAAATACCTCGCAGGTTGTAACAGGATCATCTAGAGTAGCTTTGTCCTGTAGTGTCACTATTACTGCGATAGCAGGGTCTCCTCAATAGTTCCTGCGTCTCATCAACTGCATCGAATCCAAGCTCTTATCTGTGCTGTTAAGCACACGTTTTTCTTCACTTATGTGGAGCATTTCGGCCATATACTCAACAACATTGAACATTTTATTCGTTTATATGATGAAAGAGGAGTCGTGTGTTTTCTGGTACCTTGATTTAGGACTTCTGAGCTTACTTTGCTCCTTTGGAGTGGGAATTGTGCCGTCACCGTACACATTACGGCGGTTCGATCTTTGCGGGGCTAAGATGTTCACGCAGGACCCGAAGTGTTCATTAACTACTTCAGTTGCTATACTAGGTTCAGAGGTCAGAAAAAATGTGTTCCACTCCAGGGATCTCAGCAGTGTGGTGAACACGTTCCAATCGACAAATTAGTTTGGTGATGATGTATGACGGGCAATTTTTTGCAGCTTCCAGGTCGAACTTGAAGTTGACTACATTGTGATAACTTCCAGGAAATTGTTCTAAGACGGACATAGTTGCAGAGGAGACACCTGTCATAAAAATCGAGGTCTAAAGTGGGGTCTTTTCTAATAATTGCTCAAACATGCTTGCGCCATCCTTTTGTTTAGACACATGCGAGGAACTCAGCTTGATTTGCGTGGGCTGTGAAAGAGGTCCAAGAGATATTGGGCATGCTGAACTCTCCGCAAAATATTTTATATCCTGAAGGTAAGGTTGATACATGGTTCAACCTATTATTAAGGTTAGTCATGTTGTCAAGAGTGGCGTTAAGTGGGCTGTGGACACATCCCAAGGGCAATTCACAGGATCCAGTTGGCACAAACAGCGAAATTAGTAGGGGGAGTTTGAAAGATGTGTCTCGCTACAAAGGGTAAGGCCGAGTTGAGTGTGTCAAGCCTACATACAAGTTGCCGACAAAGGGATCACGATTTGTGTTTGGGTGAGCATCCGTAGTGTAGGGGCTATCCGTATTGAGAGGGGTGTTGAACGTAGGGTATACAACTTCAATGGACTCTGGTTTAACCTTACATGAAAAGATGCTTTACGCGAGAGATTGCTATTACCATGCAGAGGTCTGGAGTTGGGGTGGTGGGAGACGCGTCTTCTTATTCGCCGGGTACAGATTTACGTTTTCTTGCTTGTTTGTTCCCTTGTGATGCCAAGAAAGAAATTGAAAGTGGCCCGCAATGTGGTGAATTGAGGAGAGTTTATTATCACGGATACCCCACTGGGGGTCGGTTTGTGGGTTCATACGGATTGGTTTGAAGTTGAAATACCGGCGTGTCTTTGACTAATGATCTGCCGATTTCCTACCTCATCTCAGCCAGTATCCGCGCAGATAGGTTGTGGTCAAGGTGCTCCATTCAGTTCAATCTGAGCGCAGTCATTCGCACACCCCCGTTTCATTCCTTAACCGAGATCCCCCTCCAAACATGGCACGCCGCTCGAACCGTCAAGTTCAACAGTCATATCATTCAGGTAAGCAAAGATGTTCTCTTTGTTGGCATTAACGTTGTTGATAGGGTCGTTGGTAACATCAGGTGTGGTAAAAACAAAGAAGAGATACGCAATCATCGTGACGCAATTCATCATATTTGGACGTCGTCGTGCCCTGATTCGATGCGTCCTGGATCTGTAGTGAGATCACCTTCGACGTCCCCAAAATTCTAGACTCCCCGCGACGTGAGATTTGCCTTGCCAGTACCACCGCGCCTTTTCACATTACCTTAGATATGCAAACTTACTACAAACCACTAACATCAAAGTTAGTGGGCCGGCATAAGTATCGCAGTTATGCTCTCAGCTGTGTGATGAATTCGCACTATCTCTACTTCTGTAGGTTACGTTCACTAGGATAACAATGTTGAGCTATTGCCGTTAGGAACGCCGCTTAACCAGTCTAACGCTTGTTTGAATTCTGAAGGTTGACTGGAATTTTCCGTCGACGCACTCTGGCGTCTGCTGTGCGGTTGTGCTCAAGGTGCTCTCACATCCAGCTCCCTAACACCCCTTAATTGTTACGTTGAAGTCTGTTGTGAACGGTAAGTAAATCAATAAATAAAGTTTGTTTGCAGATTCATCGTTTTCTCCCTGCGACTTCCGATTCACGGTAGCATAAAGTTGGGGAAACTCTGGGCGTACGAATTCAGGAT
>QNGE01003010.1:62754-94267 GCA_008508345.1 Paragonimus westermani | reverse complement strand
TACGTCGGTAAAAGTCTGTCGACGCAAATCAGAAAGGCGTTGTGTATTCATTATATCGGCGTACGCTCCGACGGACAGCTGTCCGGATGCTACCAAGGATGCGTTCTATGACGCCCTCGTTGACCTTCTGAGGCAGTCTAAACACTCAGACATCATCATACTAGCGGGCGATCTTAATACTGTTTTGACGATGACGAGATTGTTTCAGAGACACGAATCTACGACGCTAACAGTAGTATTCACTTGAGTGCACCTCTAAGATCTGTTGATTCATGCGCCTCTTCTTCGGAGTCTCTGGAGAAGCCTAAGCTAAATTCTGTTGCCAAGCTTGGGGTAGGAGTCGCAGCGTTCCAGCACGGCACAGGTTGTTTGATCAGATCCCAGTGGAAAATCTTACGTGAGCTGTCCGACTCAGTACATCATTCAAATTCTATCGGCGAACCCTATTGACATCTTCATCATTTACAGCACTTAGCAGTACTCGCGAACACGTCACTATTCTGAGCTTTAAGCCGCACACGTGAGTACCATGGTTCAAACCGCGGTTAGTACTGACGGTGATCCACGAGGTAGCACTGGTGGTGGTCGAATACCGAGGGTTTTAATGAATCTTTCGCACGAACGGGTCAGGTGCCCGATTCATAGGGTTGAAATTCGTGCCTTCGAGAGTCAAATAGACGTCTCCACAACGCCTCAAATGGCCACCAGCAAATGCATCATGTACCTCCGTAATCTCCGTGGACATTGGCTAGCAGTATTGCAACCTAATGAAACAACGCTATCCAAACAGATGCAAAGATCAACAGTCTCAAGAGGCCTGACCTCACTAACGAACAGTGCTAACACAATAACATAAAAATACTTCAGCTTTTGAGGATACAAAGCTCAGAACATACAGTCCAGTCAAGACGTTTAATCGGCTCAGAATAACCTACGTTCTCCACAGAAAAGTTAACCATAGCAACGTCGTCCGTGTGCTCTGTATCATCCAGCGTACAACCACCGAGATCCTCGGTAACCCCTAACATACCCTTTATAATATCGTCTACCGAAGAGTTGAAAAGGAAAATGGAGGTCTAATACCCTTGTCCAATGTCACTTGAACCGCAAAACGCTCTAGATAGTTGCTCATTAGTACTCAGGGTGCTCACAGTGGATATCAACGAATTCAATACACTGGCACACGACTGAAACTTCCCTGTGATGGAGAGTGCCTCGGAGGTCTTGTTGGGCAGCCGGATTGGAAGCGGTATTTGGGGCCAAAAATATCACGGCAATCAACTGAAAAAATGAATTCTGACGCTCTACTGCCCGTCGCTAGATGAAGGTATGATTCGTACACCGGCAATTAAGCCAGAAAATTGCTTGTTCTTTTATATCGTTCTCCGTTTCATAAACCGCCGCATGGTGTGGCCCTTGAGCATTTTTGATGTGACAGAGGTGGTGATGGTGTCACACCCGTTCTTCACACCATTATTGAAAACGGAAATCACTGTCAATAAGCGGCAACTATGAGGAATTTCTTTAATCTCTCGTGATGTTCAAACAACAGCCCACGCCTTCATCTTTGAAAACAGCTGCAGACTGGACTCGTTCCAATTGTGTACGCTCCAAAAACATGAACTTCCGCGGAATCGTCGGGAACATCATAACTACACAACCGCCAAGCCGGCCTAGGTCAGTAGAAGTATTCCTGAAATTGTTCAACCGACCTATCAGGTCGCCTTGACAAGCTATAGATTCGTGACTCATCCTTCCCATATATATTTAACGCATTTTACACGGGAAGCGGCAAACGCCACACCCTGTTGATGACCGGTGCAATCACAGAACTGTGAAAGAGCGTCCAGCTATTCCCTCACAAAATGCTTTTCCGACCTCTCGCTTAGATCAGCAAGTTTCGAATCATTTACGCAGACTCCTAGCACATCTTTGCTCCAGTTCACATCGGCCTGTGGTATTCCGAGTCATTTTACATGTGTGCATGTTCTGTTGAATCAGCAGGAATCCGCTTTTGCGGTTTTCCTCTGAAACATATTTCTTCGCAAGAGGTTCTCAAAGATCCTCAGATTTTGGCCCAGTGTTCGTTCAGATCAATTCACTGTTGTGGTTTGGGCAGTTGATGAACGTTGTGTCATCATCATCATCATCATCATCATCATAGACAGCAATACATCAGTGGTTCACACTAATGCTTAACTGCCACATTGTGTGTGGGCTGATATACCGCCAGGACGCCCAGACCTAGACAGGAGAACGATTAGGGTTCTCAACCAAAGCCTTTGGCTCAATAGCCTGTACCGCAAGGCAGCGGGTGGGTAGCGGTGTACCAGAAATGGTACGTTTTTCAGGAAGAGATGCCAACCATCTTCCAACTCTCAACCTGGAGGACCAGGAGACTGTGGTTTGGCCTGCCTGGTATGAGTAACTCTGTCCAGTTTAGCCCGAGAGGTCATCAAGATGCGCAAGCCGTCACACCACGTCAAGGTCCAGTCTCACCGTGACGGATGGACGTTTTGTATACCCTGGTCGCTCGTCTTCCAGCGGAACGTTATTTTTGCAAGCGATCAAACAAGGGAGCATGAACAAAGGCATGACCTGAATCTTGGCAGTTACTACAGAAGGAGCAATATTTAGTGGAATACTGCAACCGACGGCTGACGACGATATGGACAATCACCGTTCGTGGTTGGGTTCCACGCAGTAGACTCCACGTGAATCTGCCGTCGCTTGCAGTGAAATGCGCAACTCGGTACACAGAGGCTGGATGATTTTCATGATTGTGATGGTCCACCATCGCTGTCGGTGCGTCGCGCCCAAACACCAGACATACCATCTAATAGCATATTTTCTAGAGTATGGAAACCAAGTTGTGCGTTCAGATCTTCAGAAGCACAATGATGCTGAAGCGTTTAATCCGTAACGTCAAAGCTGGTATCGTAAGCGTTTCTAACGGTACATAAACTATTGTCTGTTGTGGCATATGCAATTACAACACAAACAGTATCTGTATGATCGATGTTAGTGGGCTACGTTTGACTGCACACAGGCTACCATTTGTTAAGATCCAATGAAGTAAGCGGTGCTTCGCCATAGACCTAGGAACCCGTCTTCCACACCGTTTTGGGCTGTGAAAATGTCATAGCGGATAAAAACCGGTTAGCAATGTTCTTGCAATAACTAAGAAGTATATTCAACCAGTTTGAATTCTGCACTTTCTGATTTCCTTAAGAGTTTCGCCCGAAAACTAAACGTTTCGCTCCCTACTTAGCGTATAGGGTTCTTTATCTGACGTCCTCCCATCCCACTCTCCGATGCTCTGTTACAACGAGACTGGACCTAGACGCGGTGTGACGGTTTATGCATCCCGATGACCTATTGAGCTAAACTGGACGAAATGGTCACCACACGAACAGTCACTCATACCAAGAAGGCCAATAGGTAGGGATCTGACAAAGCAGTCTTTTGGTCCTTCAGGTTGGGAGTTGGAAGAAGGTTGGTATTTTTTCCGGGAAAAGTATCAGTTCGGGTACACTTTCATCCATCTGCTGTCTTGCGGCATGGACTTTCGAGCTGAAGGCTTTGGTTGAGAACCCTAATCGTTCTCCTGTCTAGGTCTGGGCCTCCTGGAGTTAACTCAACTCACACACAACCATGAATACTCACAACACCGTTAATTCCGTACTGTATCGCCCATCTGAGTATAAACTGAGTCACCTTATGTACTGCATACGGCCGGGTGGATAGGCAAAAACATGCTACTGCTGACCACCTTCACTGTTCTATCAATTCTAGCTCTCAGGCCCTTCATGACCCCCATTTCTGGTGATTACTCTGCAGGTCGCACAATACTGTATCGGTAATTCTTATCTCTTACCACCTAGCTTCAGGCTTCGCTGGTCTATTGCTTATACCTAGAGTGCGAATTAACATAGGTGCTTTCAACATTTGCACTCTAAAACAAATAGGTCAACCGACCGCTCTCGCACGAACGTTAAACTCGCTGAATATTAGTGTCTTCTACATTTCGGAAACCAGAATCCAGAATAGTAATCACCGTATGGAAGTAACAGCACCCGCATTGTCTACCCCATACTGGTTATACGGCCGCCGTTACTGATCATGCTGTAGTAGGTGTAGTCCCCGGCCGGACGACCGCTGCCGAATTGGTAGGTTGGGTTCCTGTTAACAGTAGACTGTGCTGTTTGTACGGCACATTTTGTTAAGGCCAGCTGTGGACGCAAAGCTTTTAGAAATCTCTTCTTTGTCTGCTTATGCTCCAGCTGATTGTGATGACACCGGCATCGAGGACACCTTTTATTCGGGTTCTCAGTTATTCGGTCGACACATGGTTGTGATATAGTCATTGGGGCCAGAGACATGAACGCCCATGTGGGCCGCCTTGGTGAGGCCGAGAGTTATTTAGGTAGTATGTTTGGGTTAGCATCAAGTCGATCAGGTAATGGCGGGCGACTGTTACAGCTGTATGCTGAGCATAAGCTATTTTTAGCCAACACGAGTTTTAGACACCGTGCACGTCATTACTATATTTGGTGCCTACCTTCTCCGAATCAGGCCTCGGAGAAATCCATGGAGTTGCTAGAAGCCAGGCGGAACATTCCTCCTGGCAGTTCATGCAGCATTTCCAGAGGAGGTATCTGTAGGAAGCTGGGACGTAGCCTAAAGGCTGATCGTAAGGCTTGGCTGATGGAGAGAGTTAGGAAAGTGGAGATCGCTTTTTTCTTCAGGAAACACCGGCAAACTCTAAGCTTATTCGCGAGAGTGGGCCCAGGCGACTATCTGTCAGTGAAGCTGTCAACGAGGCCAATGGCACACTCATCCAGAATAAATCCAGAAGGTTAGGGCGGTGGGCGGAACACTAATGGTCCGTTTGACTGGCCTCCTGCTTCTCCTGTGTTACCGCGGCAGACGTGTAGTGTAGCACTCTGGTCGGTAGATTTGGCACTACTCACTGAAACAGGTCCGCAATTATACTTCGGTTCTTACAAGTAATGGAGCTGCTGGTCTTAGTGACCTCGTGCTCCCACTTTTCAGAGAAAATGGGGACGTGTTAGTAGACGCTTTGACTCAGTTATTTCAACCTGTGTAGACGGCAGAGACCATGACTCTTTGCTGAGGTCACTCGATAATAGTTCCCATATTCAAGAAAAATGTCCGGGGCTCTTTCGGAAACCACGGGGGGATTGGTTTGATCCCAATCATTTTTAAGCTTCCGGCATCCTTTACAATTCGCCGACTGACTGCAGCTAGAGAGGCAAACACCAGGAAACAGGCAAGGTTTCGCTTTGGACGGAAATGTATTGGTTGAAATTTCCCTATTCGCCAATATTTAGGGCAGCGTCACGTGTACGGCCGACCAACAGTCGCCGTATTTTTCGACTATAATGGTGCGTTCGATTCGTTGGGTCGATCTACACTTTTAGAGTCGCTTAAGTGCAGGGGTGTACCGACCAAATTTGTGAACATAGTGTCGGCTGTTCATTCCCATACTTCAGCCCAGGCTAGGGTTTACGGTGAACTGTCTGACAGTTTCAGCACTATGATCGGCGTACGTCAAGGTTGTTCACTTTTACTACTTTTGCTTGATTTCCTCAGACGAAATAATGGAGGATTGTCTCTGGCAGTCGCAAGATGCCAGTGTGAAATTCCTACCTGGTGGAGGACTGACTAGTCTTGATTATGTTGACGACAAGATGTTTGTGACACCTTTCTAGGAGCAAAAACAATGCTAAGTGTTAATTCGCGTTCTGCTGCATACTTCGGAATGCGCTTTTCAACCTCAAAGTGTAAAGTACTTCTTCAAGATTGTTGTGATTACGTAGATTTATTGTTATATAATGAAGGTATGTAGGTTGTCGTCCGACTTATGTCTAGGAGGTTGCGTCAGCGGCGGTGTCGGAGGTGTGGGGGATGGAATAAAACCGCGTATCTCTAAGGCTAGGGCGGTGTTCGCTGTTCGGGAGCACCTCTGGCGACTGAGTGGTATCTGTCTGAGGCCCAAAGTTTGCGTGTATAAGGCGACAGTGTTACTTTACGGCAGCGAAACTTGACCGTTCAGGGTGAACCATCTCCAGGTATTTGACCACAGATGTCTGTGTTCGATCGCTGGTCTCGGGTGCCACCAACGAATAAGCAACGAATAGGTTATGGAGCGGGTATTTGGTAGTGATTGTCGAACGATTCCTCTTGTCCAATCCTTACTTCTGCACGGACTCAGATAGTTAGGTCATATTTTATGATGCCGGCTATTCGCCTCCCACACCGAGTCTTCTTCGCCGACACTGGCCAGCTGGCGCAAGGTGCGAGGTAAACAGATGATGTCCTGGCGTATACAAATGAAAGCGTTCACGAAGGTGTTGGCCATAGTAGGCCGGGTTCGCCTCCCAGACCGGAGACCTCGTGACCCACCGAGTCGGTGGCTGGTGACGTTAGATGAGATCGCGGCTACTCGAGCTCAGTGGCGTGAATATTGTCGTTGTTTGGTCGAGTTTTCTATGAAATGAGTGCATTTAATGACGCGGGGCAGTAAAAGCTGTAAGGAAGGTGTCTAGCTGATGACGCCATGTTCACTCATAGCTCGGTTGTTTGTTTGCAAGGTGTAGTTACCTTGATGCTAAGTGTTTGAATATAGACAGCTATTTTAATTAGTTGCCTCTTGCCGTCCCCTTTTTTCTTTATTTCTACTCAAGGTAATTTTTTCCGTGGTTGTGTGACATTCAAGCATCATTGTGAAACATTGGTTTATTGCTGTCTATGTTGATGATAATGGCCCGAGAACCTGGCAGGTTTGACAGTGATAATTTTGCTCGGCTTTAGTACGCAATAAATAAGACATTGTTGTCTGATTCTGTTTACTGTTGGACGCAACATGTGTATTCAAGCGTTTGAAGTACACGGAAATGTTCTCGACCGCGTGGAACAATACGCTGGTATTCACGCTGAGCGGTTGGAGTGCTTTCTTGGGACGGCCTTTTCTCACCTCTCCGAAATACGGAAAACAACAGTGTGGCAACTGCAGAAATATTTCTATCGTATTCCCATAGGATCGTGCAGCACTGCCTAAACACTCCTACCTTGTTATTAATGCAACGTACAGATTTGCAAGCGTAACTGCTTTCCTTTGTGCTGTTCCCCTTTATTTCTGTCTGATAGTCATGCCTGGTAAGATCGAAGTTCTCGTTAGCATAGCCCTCCGTTTGGTGCAGTGCGCGAGCCTGGCCACCACGCCAAGATGGGATAATATCTCAAGGTACACTGCCATAGTCGGGAATTTTCTTGCAGTCTCCTCACCCTTTTGTTCAACAGGACGGCCAGGGTTCGTCACCATGTCATCGTCGGAAAACGTTGTAATCTCCTACAGTGGCTAACGGTCACAGTAAACAGTGTTGTTTGCTACATCGATGAACGAAGTGTACGACCCAGATGGGGCGGACTGCAAATGCCCATTATCTGAGCTGTTGGTCTCGAACATGCAGGCTTCCTGTATACGCTATCATGTTGCTCATAAAACTGGTCAGTTTACTGCGGGTTTACTGATAGAGTCTGGCCGTTGAATATTGAGAGGTTGCGTTTGACTTCCGCCCGAATGGATTATTTCCCTGAACCATGTGTTCTTTTTAGCCAGCACTAGTTATAGACATCGCGTGCGTCGTTTTTATTCATGGTGCCCTCCTTCCTCGGATCAGGTTTGGCCCCAGATTGACCATACAGCCGTTAGTCATGGGTGACGTGACTCCATTCAGGACTATCGTTCTTACTGGAACACGTACTTAGAATCAGATCATCCGGCAGCAGGTCGTCGTTTCGTTCTTACCTTGTCTCGGCAACGACCCCATCGGCCACCATGACTGTCTGTTGATGAACTGGCTATGTGGTCGGCAAGTCGTAAGTACCATGTTAACCTAGAAGTCAAATTTACAGTTCTCACCCCGATGATCTCATCTGCTGCTAGACCCAGATCTCACAGACCATTCATGAAGCAGCTGTTTTAGTATGCTGCAAGATGCTTCGTGAATTAAACAAACGTTGGGTTTCAGAAATGTCCCTAGAGTTGTTAGGTGCCGGACGGAATGCTCCTCATGGCAATTCGCATAACAAGTGTGGGATGGATGTCCGCACGAACATGACCTGCAGCCTAACCGCCGATCACGAGGCTTGACTAACTGCGGGAGCTAATGAATTGATATTTGGTTTTACTTGGAGCTTCAGGAGACTTTCCAGGCTTACTCCTGCTACTGGTCCATGGCGTCGCCGGTCGTTGGGACTATCAGCCGAGTAGACCACACACTCGTACCTAATAAGTTCGGACGCTTGATCTTCGCAGGTCCAACTCTGTTCATCAGTCAATCAGTATTAATTTCAGAAAACTTTCTGACGTGGTTAACTCGCGTTTGTTGAAAGGGAAGATGTGACCGCGCTGCTGCTGGCGCAGGTGGCCAATGTACTCTCATCCCATCGCCCCTTCATACTTGTTCTTCCTGCTAGCGGTTGGAAGTCTGGCAATGTTGGGTCGGTAGGTTTGTGCTTTCTGATTGTTTGATTGTCGGACTGGCCACATTTGTATTCCACGAACGCGTTCATCTTGATCTTGTGGTAATCGGTGTAAACTATGGTATGCCTTCACACCTCGTATTTTGGTTTCGCACGATCATTCCGCAGTAGTCCCCACATTCAAGAGAGGTGCCAGGCGCTCCTACAAAAACCGTAGACGGGTTACCTTGATCCCAGTCTTCACTAGGGTTCTGGCATCCAGTATACTTTATCGAATTACCGCAGCTCGTGAGGCAGATATTAATGAAGTAATGGCTGGATTTTATCCCGAACGAGGATAAATCAGTCGCGTTTTTACTCTCCGTCAACCTTTGGAGCAGCGTCGTACGTGCCACCGGTCAACATTGACCGTTTTTCTCGATCATAACTGTGAGTTCGTTTCACTGAATCGGTTTACACTCTTAGAGTTGCTTAAACACAGGGGCCTACTGAACAAGTGTATGAACACACTCTCTGACGCTTAGTTTCCACACTTCACTCCAGGTTAAGATTTTCGGTGGACTGTCTGACGGTTTCGGTACCAGGAGCTGCTTACGTCGAGGCTGTCCATTTATCGTTTTGTTTAATTTTATAAAAGAAATAATGGGTTACTGTTTGCAGCACTCACAATGCACTGCCACGAGTCCCTTGCCTAGTTAAATACGGTCTGACCTTGACTCCGTTTACGACAGGGTGCTCTTTCGCCATTTTCAAGCAGTACATGCAGTGTCGGACCCTATTTCATGCCCTACTCAATGCGCTCTGAATCCCAAAGTGTAAAGTGCTTCTGCAAGAATTGTGCTTACGTGGAATTACTGTCGCGCAGTAGAGTTATGGAGGTTTCTGACCGGTTTATGTGCCTAGAAAGTTGCGTAAACAGCGGTGGATGTATAGAAAATGAGTTAGGATCTAGGATGATATTGACCAATTGGGGACAGTTCTGGAAACAGAACAATATCTTTTGGGCTTACGAGTCACATATGTATGGCGACTGTGAGAGCTGTATTACTTCACGGCTACGAAACTTAGCCGCCCAGGGTGGAAAATGTGAACCGTTTTCAGGTGTTTGACCGTCGGTTTTTGCGCTCAATCGCTCGCATCGACTGGCACCAACTTGTAAGTAACGAAGTGGCTATGAAGTGTGGTAGTGATTGCCTAGAGTTCTCGTGTTCACTCTTTTGGTTTGCACAGGCCATGTGCTAAAGATGCTGACTTAACCGTGTACCACACGATGCCGATGTGACGACGAATTAGCGAACGGTGCGAGGTGACGATCTTGCATAGGGGAATGAAATCGTTCACCGGGAGGTTGACTACTGTAAGTCATGTTCGTCTGTTGGACTGCGGCTCTCGCGATTCATTCGGTGACTAGAGACGTTAGGTGAGATGGCGACTAATTGGTCTCAGTGGCGTGAATGCTGTCATTGTTTAGCCGACTTGTCTGTGGAGTGAGTGCACTTAATGACGCGGGGCAATGAAGGTAGTTAGAAAGCCGTGTGTTCATGTAGCCTCAGTTGGGAGTACAGCTCAGTCGTTTATTTCTTTGCAAAGTACGGTAGTTTGGTCCTATTTTTTCCTTTTCTCTTTTGCTTATGGTTGTCTGGTAGTTAGGCATTGATGTAATAGTTTGATGAATTGTCAATGAGAGTTGTTTTATGATGTTTAGGCTCATCTTGATCGACAACCGAATGTCTCTAGGATGACTGAACGTCGAAAGCTTGTGGGTGCTTTGTTTCCCTTCTCTAATCTTCCTGACGCTGTCATAACTGTTACAAGCTAACTGGTCGACACTGCCTCGGTGGCCGAGGCGATCTTCGGTCTCAGGAGGCTCGCCTGCAATAGCAGAGATAGGGTCAGTACCAACCCAGTCTTTTAACAGCACATTTTGAAAGTACCCAACACATCATATGCAATCATCACCATTGATTCAACGTGGTCTGCATACTGGCAGAAGCTCCACTTCGAAGTGTTTCATCCAGGATACCATGTATTAGGTTGTTTTTGAAGTGATGAATTGGACAACCATCGCACACACTGCTTTAAACGGAGAAAGCACGAGGTAGCTACCTGTGAGTGCACATTCCCCACTCTTAGCGAGTGTACAATGATTTCGGTGAACCGATATATTTTACTGGGACTTCCGTGCGTGGATGGCAACTCTAGAAAGCCTATCGTACAGCCGAGTCAAAGCAGATTTTCGGCCAGGTAATTCCAAGGTTGTTGGCCGGAAAAGGGAGTATGTTAACGCACCAATTTCAGGGTAAGAATAGTCGATGCACCCGCAATCGATCCGAAACCGTGTATGTTCTCCCCGTATTTCGCCAGCCATCGTAGTATGGGACACGTACCTATTTTGATTACGATTGAGGCAATGCTGATGTGTAAACACCTTTTTCAGGGTGGAACTAACTGTTGATAAACGTCACTCACAAGATACCTCTTAAATCAACAATATGGAATGGAGGAGAGTAGTCATTTCAGATAACCTCTGACCATCATCTTTGAAAACAGCTAATGAAAGGAGGTCCGAATACAGGGCTTTATTACGTTTCAATTGTTTGAATTCCAAAGAAACTTTCTACTTTCGAGAACAAAAATGAACATTGTATCCGTTATTCGTAGCTAAGTGAGCTAGCTCAGACGAGTTAGATCGTTTCTCAGTGTTCAATTCACATGTCAAGTCACCGCGACAAGTTGTAAACTCTTCAACCATCTTTTTTGTACTGAATTTTCCCACTATCAATTCAGCTACGAATATTTGAAAACCCTGGTGATTCTTTTTATCCCTTATTCCGCCCGGTTAAGCGATACTAACAATTCTGTGACACTCTTCGTAAGTTTGTATAAAGCTTTTAAATGTATGGATCGGTGTGTGTATTATCCCTAATTGGATCCAGTGGATAACCCATAGGACACCATCTATGAAGTTTTCATTATATGAAGTGGTTGAAAAGCGCGTTTTGCACAGGGTGCCACGGTGTTTATAGTAGAGTTTTAAAACCCATAATGAGCAGCATATAAGATTGGTCTGTCACACCCATACACTAATTGGAAGACGTATATTTTATTGACCTTAACTTTTGACCAGTAATGCCGTTCTCCGAAATGGCGTCCTGATTACGTTGCACCTGCTTTTACTCTCTGCGGTTATTGTTGATTTAACATCGTTTTTACGTTTGGCGTCTTCACATGTTCACGAAAGTGAAATTCGTAAGTTGAAATGTGACAAAAATTACCGATAAAAACAAATAATTATTTCACGCACCGCACATTAATATATTTTTGCTTATGAAAATGCCTTATCATTGTAGATCACGGATGAAATTTCTAATTTCTCTGGTAGTGTACCAGGCGATTTGGAAGATTTCAAAGGTGTGGATGATTTGGAAGAATTACCGGAAGAAGTGGTCACTCACTTACGCCTGCTTATGGACGTGCTCAGGCACTATCGCAGTGGGCCATTGCCAAAAACGGTCAAAATGCTCCCTCATCTACCCGCTTGGGAAGGTCTATTGGGACTTCTTAAACCACTGGAATGGACTGTGCATGCTTATCCTCGAATCGTAAAGATTTTTGCCTCCAAAGGGCACGAGCCGGCTCTACAGTTGGGTGCTGTTTCGATTTTAAATTGAGTTATTAATTTGGTGTATGTAAGGAATTGTTTTGCAGTTAGGACATTAGGAAATACTTCACTTATATTGAAAGATGGGTTGTTTAATCATGACAATTTATCTTGTTTGGTTTATGTTTGCCGTCCCTTGTTTACTTAGTCTTTATACTTCCTGGCAAGTAATCGGCTGTTGATTTATATAAATCCGACATTACATATTTGGTGGCAATCTTTGCATTTACGTGAATCTTTCAGTCAGTGTTTTTCGAGTTACCTTGCTTATCAAATGCAACGAATTCTGTGGTTTCTAGTTGACTGTGAAGTCCTTGGAGTTATCGACTGGAATTAATATGACATTTACTGCATCTACTGACTGATGACCCCAGCGTTGTTCACAAGCTAGTGTGGTTGAGCTCTTAAGTATGTTACTTCGTTCACGTGCCTAATCCAAGACCACTTATACAGCAGTCAGCATGGTTGCCTCATAAGAACGTGGACCGGAGCTCAAATTTTGATTCTGGCATGGCTATACCATACACTGCCGATAAAGTTTGATAGAAACGGAACTTAATCTCGTTGCTTCTTTTCGAAAGAAGTCCCGTGAATATTTTGTCTGATCGTAAAAGCTGTAATCAGGTTCATTTCACCATCATCATCAAAGACAAGTGCATCGATGGTTTGCGTTGATGTTTGACTGCCGTACAACCGTGAGAGGAAGAAACGAGCAGTGTTGGAATAATGTTCAGTTAATGGCTAGTTAGGAAGCACATCTCCTAACGAAACAGCCAGGACGTATCACCCCACTTCGATCAACCGACCCAACTCGGAGGGTATGGTCGTGGGCAGTGGTATGGTTCCACTCAGCCAATCAGATTGTAGCCGTGCAGTTGAACGTCTTTGCGTTATCTGGACTGTGTGACGTGATTGTCATATATGACTGTTTCATTTAGTTCGTTCTGTGCCTGTCGGCCATTTGTGGTAATCGCTTCGTCCTATCAATTCAGAGCCTCAGTGGCCTAGTTTTAACTCGCTCTCCTAATAAACGGTGTTGCCGCTTCTCTTCTCATTTCTCGGTTTTGGGTCAAGCGACTGGGCGCGCATCAAAACGGATGATCCAATAACTGGCGACTTCGGGCACCATATACGTAACCTATGGGGACAATGACAATTTCAGTGGAAGAAATGAAACTGATCTTGCAGTAACAAGCGCAATTCGAGGCAGCTCAACTGGAGTTAATCGAAACAGTAAGGCACAATTTATCTATGATGTCAGCAAACGGTGGACGCTATCACGAACAGCATCGATGAGTTTGTCTATGACGCTGATGCTGGAATGACGTTCAAAGCGGATACGAAGATGTCTTCCGAGTGGAGTTAGCTGAAATAGATGATGCAGGAAAAGTGCGATTACCTCTTTGGAGCTCAATACGACTGAACATTCGAGGTATACTGATTTCATTTTGCCAACGAAACCTCGTGATTTCACTTTTGAAGAAACACTAAAGATGCTGATAAATACTTCCGGAGAGTAGTCATCCTTGTTCAGCATCGGGTGTCAATGCCTCAATTTGGTGAAAAGTGAACATGATGACTTGGTCACTTACACCAGTACAGTCAACCGAGAATATGAAAAGTTCAAGTTGTGGACAATGACAAAGGATCAGTTCAAGTGTCTAATATTCGTCTACGGTTCACAGTCCACCCAAGATACCGACATTCCTACCAGAATTTTGAACAGGATTGAACAGGAAGTTGACATGACTCTGGTATCTGTGACATCGGAGTGCCAACGGTTGATCAATCTGTAACATGACAGCTATAATTGAACAATTGGGGTTACCTGCAATCCATGCCGTTTCGCGGTAGTCACGCAGCCGAAGAATCAGGAAGCAAGGTGCAAAACCCTTATCAAAGCCCCCAACCGCATACTGGCAAGCAGCGATTGGCACTATGTGCGGTTCTATCCAATCAAGCGCTACATATACCAGAAATACAGTCGATTCGGGCACAAGGAGATATGCTGCCGTCCAACCCTGTCACGCAAAAGTACGCCGTCGCTTTCAAAGAGCCACCGAAAGAAACCGAAAAAACGGAGTGCAAAGCGGAGTTCCATTTTGGCAACTTTTTAACCCAGCTTCGCTGCACACTGAAAATACGTGTCGTTGAAAATTAACGGCAACCCGGCAGGCCTCCAGCTAGACACAGATACAAGAAAACAGTCGGCTTAGAACGCATCTGGAGAAAAGCTGACACTGATTGGTGAGTTGGATTGTGATATCGAGTGCGGTGATGTCTATGCAAGTGCATGCGAAATCGAATCTTCTGGGCTTGGACTGGATTGTGCGTTTGAAACTTTTGGACGTGCTACTCAAGCAATGGTGCAGAAATATGGATGTAGGAACCTCACCATCGGAAACCGGATGTTAGCCAAACCCCAATCACATGTAACGGGTTGACTGATTCAAAGTTTTTGAATCGGGGCCGTCAGCTCTTCAACTTAGTCCATACTGTCATGTATGAAAAGGGCAGAAGAGAGTTCGTCTGGGTCGGGTGCCTTTTAACGTTCCAGGAACTTGATCACAATTGAGACTTTTGTTTCCGAAAGCGGATAAACGTCAAAAGACCAATGAGCACAGGCAGAGTCTGAAGGCCTAGGTGCAGATAGGCCGTCGAACTGCTGCTGGGAGTGCTCAACCCAGTGTCCTAAGCATCGTTACAGATTATGGGTGGAAGCACCATTAGCTTTACAGATTACCTCACCCGTACCTGGCTTTTTGCTACCCGTTGTTCGGGTGAGATGGAACGGCTTTTAGGAGTTCCTGGCATTGGCGGTTTGTTCCATCTGAATGACGCATTATGTCCACCACACCTCACGATTCTCTCATCGTTGTTTCTAGTGTTCCGAATGAGTAGCGTACCTAGTGTTATCCGCTAGTGGATGAGCAGTTCTGACGAACCTCACCAAGTTCTGGTGATCGCATAGATACTCAGCGGTAGGTAGTTGAATGAGCATCTTCTGCACGTCTGCCCATATAAGGCTTAAGTGTTGCTACATTTTTCGACTTGGGTTCTCTTAGTGACTGGAGGTGTCGTTTTGTGATGACACACCGATCGTTGATCTGAGTCATGATAAACCTATTAGTTATGTCAGTGAGTTCGATTTTAAGTCACCTTAGGTTGTCAGCAGTAGTTGGCTGAAGATCTGATAATTGATCAGTTAGGGTTCTAAACTGCGCTTCGGCATAAATACGACTAGGCCTATATGATGGTATTTTATAATCTGGACTCAAATCTAAAGCTTCTGATTGCAAGTAATTCAATTGTGCTGAGGAACAGTTCACCACGTACTTACTGGGATCCAGTGGAATTGGTTTAGCAAAAGGCTTCTTACGTGACTTCTGCATACGGTTGTTATAAGTTCTCTTAGTACGATCGAGGATTGTCTCACGGAATTGTGTAAACACTATGTGGCCGCATAATGACAAGTTCTCTACGATGGAAAGAAGACGGCAATGTGGTTGACGCAAACCCACTAGTCGCATTTGTGCAGTTTCAGTATGTGTAGTCACAATTCGTCCGAGGTTATTGTTCATCACCTTCAACTTGTTCTTCCTCAACAGTCACAGAAATTGACAAAGATATCGACCGTCATGTGTGCATTCAGTGAGAAACGATATCTTGATAGGTTCACGAGCTATCTCGCATCTCAAACTGGCCACACGGCGTAACAACCTGCAAGTTTCAACTGAAATTCGTCGCTTTTAAAGTTGGAAACAGTTCGTTTCCTCCGGAAGTTTGAACACGATACAAACATTCCATGTTGACTCGTTAGTACCAAATTTACGGTAAAATGAGGCGGTTTTTATATCGAGCAGTTAAGGGGTGAGATGGTTATTCCGTCGGTTAATAAATTTGGTAATAGCAGGTCAATACAAAATGCTTGCATCTACCAGTTTTCGTGCTTTAACGGTTTTGTTCAGACTTCTGGAGAGAACTGTTTTAAATGGCATGTTTGATAAATCCAGCCCCAGCTGAGCCAGTTGACAATGCACCTGTCCCAGTCACATTCACAACTAACTGCTCATCTTCGTTCACACAGTCGATCATTGAACATATGCCGATCTAAAACGTGTACGTCAGATGGAATATGCTTTTATCAGCGAAAATTTGGCGCCAGCACAAAATGTTCCATTACTCCATGCTTTATTTCTCACTTCCAACCACCCGGGAAACAGCACTTCCAGTTGAGTTCTGCGACTTCAATTGCCTGTTTTTCATACTTTATAAGGAAAGTGGTTACAAATTCCTCATCGATACAGGTACTAAGGTTGGTGTTCAGATTACAGGATTGAGTCTCATCATTGTCCAACCCTCAAAGCTGTCAACGGTTCTTCCATTCTGACTTATAGCCATCGTTTTGTCACAATGTCCCCTGGGTTGAGACGCATCTGGAGATGGATATTTCTTATTGCTGGTGTACAATTTGCCATGTTGTGTGCAGATTTTCTCAGCAACTTCGGTCTCTTAGCAGACATAAAGCACCGCCGATTGTTTGACCCAACCACCTGCCTGACTGTCACGGGTCAGTTGACAACCATTGATTCTCTCCGCCCATCAGTTACACTTGCTGAATCTCATCCAGAGTACGCCTCAGTGCCTGCCAATTTCCTGGAATAATTAATCCTAATTTCCGTCAGTCGTCAATTAAGCGTAATGCATTTCATCACTTCTCAACTCGTGATCTGCCAGTAGCTGCCGGGCCCAGACGTTTGGTTTCTGATAAACTTGTCACCGCCGTCAAGGAATTTGATCACGCGCCCCAACTTGGGATTATTCGACCTTCAAAGAGTCCATGGTCCTCGCTGCCCCACGTGGTTTCCACAAAGGACCCCAGTGACTGGCTTCTAGGTGAAGCCTACGGAAGTGTGAACCAAGTCACCGTTGCAGATCGACATCCTCATACATTCGTGGTATTACAGCTGACGTACGCGAAAAAACCATATCCTCTGAAGTCAAACTCACACAGGCTTGCCACCGAATTCCTCTCGCGAAAGAAGGCGTTCCTAAAGCTGCAACCGTCAAGCCATTTAGATTGTTTCAGTTTTCGCGAATGCCCTTTGGGCCAAAGAATGCAGCGTAAACCTTACAACACTTAGTCGACGAAGCGCTACGCGGCTGAGATTTCGCTCACTTTACCTTACTCTATTTTACTTGCCAGCTCCAACCCCGAGGAACATCGCACGTATTTGTTCCAAATTTTCCAACACTTGAGTGATCTTGGTATTGCTATCAGTTCTCTTAAATATTAGTTCAATGTCCCATCACTGGACATCCATAGACGCCGTATCATCTCAGCTGAGGTACACTCACTTGCCATCATTGTGGCCGACGTCAGAAGTTTTCCTCAGCCCATTCGCTTTTATTAGGATTGTTAACTACCATCGCTGTTTCCTGCTTAACCTTCCTGGCATATTAAAGCCACCAGTTGGTTTGTTGAGTTCCCTACGGAACGAACTCTCGGAATTATCTGAGACGTCAGTCAATTCGCTTTACTCACTAAAACAGATGTTTGCGCAAGCAACATCCGTTTACCACTTGAATACCTCCACTCCTATCAGTCGATACCGGTACGTCAAATTTGGCTGTTGGAGCTGTACTATAGCATTTAGTTGTTAACAACCTATCTGGTTTTTCTTCGGATCGTTACAGCCAGCACAAACTTACTACAGCCCGTTCAGCCGTGAACTATGGGTAGTCTCTTTGGCCACCAAACATTTCCGTCATTTCGTTTTGTGTTTTTTTCGACCACAATCTATTGGCCGAATCTGGTCGCTATTCACCACGGGAGCTACGTCACTTAAATTTCCCAGTATACATCGGACATCTGACACACTTAAGGAGAACAGAACACGACAGTCAACGCTCTATCATGAGTCCAACTGGCAAACATCTCGTTCGACAGCTCCGTCGACTGCGCATATGGATAAACTTCATGCCAGCGATCCTGGCACAGGTAAACACAAGGCCTTTATGACCACTCAGCAAATAACCCATCATGATTTTTCTACAGGATCATCGAGACCTATCGTTTTACAAGAAATGCGGAAATTGTTTTCGATGCCTTTCAAAACGTTTCGTGTCTAGTCCAGGCATGCGGAAAACGTAATTCTGAATGATTCGTTTGATTCGACATGAACAAGTGTATTGGCGGTTGAACGCGTTGCTGCTTGGCTCGTCAACAATCAGATGTTCATCATGATACCATCGCTCTAATTGCTATATTTCTACCTCCCGATGCTCGTTTCGACCACATGCACTTTGGCGTTATTGGTCCCTTGTCAACGTCGAAAGGTTTCCAGTATCTCCTCACATGTATTGACAGATTTACTCGGTTGCCAGTTCTTCCGATTTGTGACACCACTCCTCAAACTCTGACGACAGCATTCGTAGTCGGATGAATTTCACGCGTTGGCATACCGTCCACTACAACTCCGGATCACAACTCTCTGTTCTAGTCTCCCTTATTTAAGTAACTCACACTTCTTGAAATTCAACGTGTTCGTGCCACAGCATGTCATCTACAATCCAACGGAGTAATCGAAAGGTTTCAAAGGACAGAAGCTGCATTCACTGTCAGGCTGGATTCAACTGCTTGGTTTGATCATCTTAGATTATGCAATTCTGTTCGTGCCAACAACCAATGCCCTCCAAACCAACTTAAGTGTAATGGAACGCTTATCTGTGACAGCTTGAGTATCCACTAACAAATAAAGATGTTGATGAGTAGTCGGGAATTTGGTTTATTTTCAAGTTGACCATCACTCACATTTGATCGCAGCGTTCGCATTCAGATAGACTTTCTAACCAGCATCTTTCGAAAAGAAGCACTAGACTCGAGTTTCTCTCTCATTAGAGCTCGTCAGTAGTGCATATCCTTGTCACGGCCGGGGTTTGAACGTGAAAACAAACTAAATCCCCGACTGCTCATCAGTAATCTAAAATATCGCCTTGCAGGTTTAATGAGATCAGTGATCTCGACCTGTCTCGGAAGTCCTAGTCGCGGGGTCAACGATTGGAGTTAACAGGACTGTTACTGTTTCCTCTCGAGACGATCGGGCAACCTGATCACTGCTCACAAGCGAGAGTGGTTGAGCGTTCAGATTTGACAATTCAGTCGTGCCTGATGTGAGGTCAATGGCGCAGTGGTCAACACGGTTGCCTCATGATTGGAATGGCTGGAGTTCAAATCCCGGCCATGACAAGGATATGCACTACTGACGAGCTCTAATGAGAGCGAAACTCGAGTCTAGTGATTCTTTTCGGAAGAGGCTGGCTGGAAAGTCTAGCTGACCAGACAGATTGCGTTTACGAGATCAAATGCGCTGATTGCAATGCCAGCTATATCGGAGACACAGGCAGACAAATGAATGTACGTGCTGTCGAACACGAGGTTTCACCTTAAAGGTGCATGCCAACTTCAGAAGCTAGGGTAGTATTCAGCCATCGCAATGCATGCACTGTCAGGGAATCACAACGTAGGTTTTGATCAAGCTCGAGTGATTCGCAAGCGCCTACCTTCCCATGCGGAACGGTGCAATGCTGAGGCTCTCATCATTTACGCACATCACGCTTGTGTTCATCGCAATGATAGCAAACCGCTGTCTGCGGCGTGGCGTGGGTGGATAGGCAACATCAGACGAGTCTTATCCACATCAATCTCACTTCCACTTAATGGGCAAGGGATTAGACCAATCAGTTCAGATGTACCGCAGATTGACATAATCGCGGCAAATCTCGCGTGACTTCTGTTCCTCTGTTAGTATGACTGCGATTACGACACCACTGAGGAAGGCTACCCGAGGTGGTTGAAACGTAGAGTATTANCGAAAGCAAACACCAATATTCTATAGCGAGAACTTTCCGGATAGTCCAATTTGCAAATATATGCGGCCGGAACGGCCCAGCGTTGATGAATGCGCTTTATCGCCTCGGTTTAGAGTGAAACAAGACAAATGTCACGTGAGCCCGAATGTTCGCAACCGAACAGGCCACTAAGACGGCAAAACAACTCGTATGTGGGAACAATTAACAAGCAAGGTATACAGCTACGCTAAACAGCGTTAATACATCAGACCCTAATTTAGTGCGAGGCCAGATCGTTAATTGGCCTAACCACTTGAGTTTCGGAAGGAAAAGTTCACGATTCAGATAGAGCGTACAACGGATTCAAACTTTGGGAAACTAGAAGTTTCCCATTCCCACATCATTTGTCATTTATTCTAACCTGGAACTCACGATCATGGATTTGATTGTGAACACCCCAAAACATTTAACTACTTCAAAAGCCGATCAAGGGGTAATAAGAAGTATGGTTTAATATTGAAAGTGCAAACCAAACAATCCAACACCTTGAGACCGCAATGCAATTAGACCATCTGCCTAAAAAATTAAATGTGCGCCATTCAGAATAAGAGCCAAATGAACACAGAGATTGGAGTTAACAGGACAGTTACTGTGTGTCCTCTCGAGGCGGTCGGGCAACCTGGTCGTTACTCACAAGCGAAAGTGGTCGAGCGTTCACATGATAATTCGGTCGTGCCTAATGCGCGGTCAACACGGTTGCCTCAGGAAAGCATGGTCGGAGTTTTGGTCCCGGCCGTGGCAAGGATATGCACTACTGGCGAGCTCTAACGAGTGCAAAACTCGAGTCTAGTGCTTCTTTTCGAAAAAGGCCGACTGGAAAGTCTATGGGTATGCGACAGTTGTGAGCAATTGCGGGTGATGTTCAATCTACATGAAAAAGCAACATCCAGCATTACTCAGTAATCTATAAAAGAACCCTGACTGGGCACAACAAATTTGTGGTGAACAAACGTGACATTTACCCACCTGAGAAAATACTGGAGAACACGTTCGAGAGCCGCCTCTGGCATGTGATAGTGCTTCGACAACAGCGCCTCGATAACCATAGATCTGGGAATGCTGAATTCCTCCTCCAATGAGAGCGCAAGCGCAACTGCTGCAAACCGAGCTTTTAAAGTGGCTTTTTTGATCAAATGTGCGAGGATGATACCTTCTGTTTTGCTCATTTCAGACTGAGAACCAAAAAGAGGTGAGTCAATTAGCAGGTGTGCAACTGAAACGACCAGCATAAGAAAGACCTTCTGTAGAACGTAACAAGGTGGAAACTACTCACCCAAATGCCGTTTTGCGCTAATGTAGACTATTCATTCCACCCCTTTCGACAAGAACTAGGTTCCAGTTTCGTTCTTATGCACACCAACCTCACGACCGGGACTAGAAATCTGGTCCGTGTTTTCATAAGACTACCGTGTTGATCACTGCTGCGGTGAACTTACATTTGACAACAAAGCATCATAATTGCTAAGGGCTCAGACTCAATTGCTTGTGATGAATGCTTCTGAGGCGTTCGGCAACCTCATGTGACACCACGTAATGATAATGTTGAACAATTCCATGATTAATCCGTTCAGCTGATGTTATGCACGTTCGCAGTTACACAACGATAGTTGATGCCACAATCTGGTCGGTTGGATGACTGAACCCCCCCCCCCCGAAACGTCTAGACTACTAGTCTGACCTTCCAGACAACAGGACAAGATTAGGCAGGAGAATATCGTCCAGAAGAAATGATCACTTCGGGGACACGCTGAATAAAGTATTGACGATGACTCAACGTACAACAGCGCCTACTAGATATACCTAAAACATCACAGATCTGAGCAATGGAGATGTTTAAATGATTCAGTCGGTTGGTGACCGGAATGCTCTATGTTTGATGGCACCCCTTTTATTCGTCTTAATTCTTGTTGAGAAAGCAGCGATACTTGGATTACAAAAGTAGCTCCATTAAAAGCTCGCGGGGCTACGCTCAACTAACTTAGCACTTATACGTAGTCAATAGTACAAAGCAACACTGGGCACAACTGAGTTTCGTTTCGTTACATTTCTACGGTCTGGGGTCCAAATCCCGATGGAAGCAGAAGTAATCACCAGTACACAGCATAAACTGTTAACACAAGAATATTTAGGGCAGCGTGATTTTGACCTTAGAACATCTAGTTCAAAGGATGATATCGAACCGAAAACTACCTTGATCTCCAAATGTGTACAGCTATGAGTGGATGGACAACGACGTGATGCCTAAGTAAGAAAATCTGACAATCCAGCTTCATGAGACCCAAGCTTAAAAATTAAGTCCATCGATGTGAATTAATTCAACTCAACCGGAAATGCTGATGAAACACATTCATGATAGCGAGCTTACGGCAAGTTTTATAACAGCCATAAGCGGCCAATCAAAAATCTCTATTCGGTCACATTAATCAACCGTCGTTCAACCAATTCACTAAGGCAAGCTCACCTGAATCCAAGGGAGAAACACACCAGAAACAAATTCCTCCGGACGAAACATGGAGGCGATCAGAGCTTCAAACAATTGAACGCAAAGACGACGATTCTCTTCTATGTCTTGCTTAACTTTGGGCAACAAATAGTTCTCATAAAAGCTGAATAGGTAGAGAAAAAAGGATGATACCCATTGAAAAATGTGACTGCACTCATACTGCTTCGCCTTAGAGGATTACAACAGAAAAACACTCCCGTGAATTTACAATCGCAAACATTGACTTTTAGCTTAGTGTGAATAATAGCAGGACTGGAGTCATCCACGACACGGCGCTTCGTGCACACAGCTGGAGGATTTGGAGTAAACATTTCGGCAGCCCACTAAATCGGTCCGCTATCGCTGACCAGATGATCGTAAATATGGCACTAGCTTGCGTTTGCCTGGTCAGTTAGTAACCTATTCAAACAATTCAACCTTTCTCGACCCAACAACCATACAAGTCGCATGCAGCATTTCACGTCCAAGTTAATCTATCAACCATCAGAATTACAAAGCAAACTCATCAGTTACCTCACAAACTGGTTGACTGTTCGCACGTATTTGTCCGCTACGATACGCCCCACGGGCCCCTACAACCAGCGTACAAAGGTTAGTATCGGGTTTTGAATCGCTCAGACAAATATTACAAGTTGGACGTTGCTACATCTTACAACAACACATCGATCGCTTCTCTCATTCCAGCACGTCTACTGGATGAGTCTACTCTGATTGACTCGCAAACACTACCTGAAACAATTCCAAGCAGAATTAAGTCCGGTCGATCAGCGTGTTTTCCTGGCCGACTCGTGGTCGCTGTTCCGCCGTAACCTCACGACCGGTAGGAGGCTATGTAGCCATTGTCTCATCCTCTCAGCCGGCCTATCACATGTTAAGCTGTTCGGTCTAAGTGAAGCCTACTGCCACAACCTGCACACACGCAATCACATTCGCCCGCCCGAAAACCCTATTCCACATCTGACCGCACGCACACGACAGGTCACTATCTCCATACAACCAACTAGAATGCTCCAACTGGACGTGACTGGGTACGGTCGAAGCGCAGGCATGAATGATGTGGTTGGACCCGGCTCAGAACAGAGCACAAACAAGACAGCTGTGCAGAACAAGACACAGGTGCGACGAACGCTACCATATTAAACTAGTACACCAATCACAATAGTAAAGATACAAAACACTGATTTAGTCTCTCCATTGATTATCGTTCAATACTGACAGCAGTGAATGTATGCACGAGTTGCGAGCTGTAACAACGGCGAAACTCGAGTCTGGTGTTCCAGTTCAGGTAGGGCTGGCTGAAAGTTACTTTCAGGTAAGGATGCTGCGGTCAATATGTGAATGGTTTTCAGTGTTCCCCAATCAATTTGAATATTATTCACTAGCAAAGAGAGAAGGCATGTGAAGATCGAGCTAAATCAACAGTAAAAAGGGTGCCTAGCTGCTTCATCAAATGGCAATGGGACCGTTGGAGATTGAAAATCAGTTACGGACACTAAAACATTCCGTAAAAGTTATTCCTTGTTGTGTCCTTGGTAGTCATCATCATTGTGGACAGCAAAAATCAATGGTTTTTACTGATGCTTAACAAGCACACAACTAGCAAAAAAATCAAACCCACTGATAAATAGATTGAGAGTAACACGACGTTACAAACAAGTTGTAATACTCTACGTTTCAACCACTTCGGGTAGCCTTCCTCAGTGGTGTCGTAATCGCAGTCATATTAACAGAGGAACAGAAGTCACGCGAGATTTGCCGCAATTATGTTAATCTGTGGTACATCTGAACTGTTTGGTCTAATCCCTTGCCCATTAAGTGGAGGTGAGATTGATGTAGATAAGACTCGTCTGATGTTGCCTACCACCCAAGCCACGCTGCAGACAGCGGTTTGCTATCATTGCGATGAACACAAGCGTGATGTGTGTAAATGGTGAAAGCCTCAGCATTGCACCGTTCCGCATGCGAACCTAGGGGCTTCCGAATCACTCGAGCTTGATCAAAACCTAAGTTGTGATTCTCTGACAGTGCATGCAGTGCGATGGCTGAATCCTTCCCTACCTTCTGAAGTTGGTATGCACCTTTAACGTGAAACCTCGTGTTCGACAGCATGTACTTTCATTTATCTGCCTGACTCTCCGATAATAGCTGGCATTGCAATCATTGCATTTGATCTCGTAAACGCAATCTATCCGGTCAGATAGACTTCTCAGCCAGCCTCTTTCGAAGAGAAGCACTAGACTCGAGTTTCACTCTCATTAGAGCTCGTCAGTAGTGCATATCCCTGCCACGGCCAGGATTTGAACTCCGGACATTCCAATCATGAGGCAACCGCGTTAATCACTGCGCCATTGACCTCACATTAGGCACGACCGAATTATCAAATCTGAACGCTCAACCACTCTCGCTTGTGAGCAATGATCAGGTTGCCCGATCATCTCGAGAGGAGACACAGTTACTGCCTGTCAACTCCAATCGATAATCTTGTTTTGTTTTCTTACACCAGGTCATCTGTACGTTGTGCACCTTACTTCAACCGGCCGCCGCATCGATAGAGTGCTTGATATTGTAGACGACTATGTGGCATTCTTAGCAGATAGCTTACCCATCTAAATCTGTGTAAAGGTAAGGATTTGGCAAAGAACTTGCATGATCACCACTGCCCAATATCCGCTTCCAAACCTGTTTGCTTACTCGTTGGTGTCACTCGATGCGAGCGGTCGAACGCGGACATCAAAGGTCAAATGTCTAAAGGTGGCTTGCTTGTTATACCCTGAACAGCCAAGTTTCGCTGTTGTAAAATAATATAGCCGTCACTGTTGTGTTATATTTGCGATCCTTAAGGCTCAGGGATACGCCTCCCTGTCACCAGTGGTGCCGCAAATTGGCACCAGAGAAAGTGTCCTGAGTTTAATTTCTTCTAGCAATAAAAAGCTCGATGACTATATGGTATGAACTGTAGCTAAAATGAAACGGTGTGTTCCGATTTTATGGTACACTGCTAACGGTTCAAGTTATTAAGTATACCAAAAATGTGCACGTATTGAATAGCAACATACCAATGAACCGAATGTCAACATCATCCACTATAAGCTGAAATCCTCAGGGTCGGTTCTGGATTTCGGTTTGAAAAACAGCAGATCATCTTGTTTCAGGCCTAGATCAAGAGTAGTATCCCCGGGTTTTATGTGGGTCTCTCTATTCTGTAAATTCCGATCCATGACGGTCAACTGCATGGCTGACGGCCCTGCCAGGTTAAAACGTCGACTAGTCGCTATCATGGCGACTAACATCGGCGCGCCTGTTCGCATTCGAAATCGCAATCCAACTTGATCGTCTGGGCCTAGTAAACTCAAATGCAACCACAACGCTCGGAAGGCTGGGTTAATTTCACGTTAGTCATCATAGCAACCGATGTCCTTTTTTAACTCACTCACCGGTTTGACCTTTGACCCATTCTTGGACTGACCACGGTTCGGGAGATTCCATTTTACAGCTGGCACTCTCACTGTCTGGTGCACACATGCTTTGGTGTAAGCTTTACGCAAATTGTCAAGTGAGCTCACAGCAGAAATGTAGGACCGCTTAATCGTACAATGAGACCCACATGACATTGAATTTGCGTTCATCTATGGGACACAAATTATAATACAAACTCAGCGCGCATGCCCCCGCGATGCTTGGTCTGGATTTCTGTTGACGTACCTTATGAAAGGCAATTCTGGTTAGTTTGGCTGGTGATGCGAAAGGGGTGCGCGCGTTAAAACTGCAGATGTCCTGACAGCTCGATTCGTGGTCAGCACGCTCAGTTAACGAGCATTTACTCGAGAAACATTATAGTGTACGATTGTGCGGTTGTTGAGGACAGATAGGTGGAAGGTCTACACCTGACTACTGGTGATGTGGAACGCGCCGTGATAGGTCGCTCGAAATCACACGGTCTCAAATGTGATTCCGTCCATTCTTGCATATACGCCAGTTCTTTACACGCGATAGTGGGATCAGAGGTTTTCAAATAATCCAGCTTCTGGAAAAAGTTTGGTAGGGGTAAATACGCTTCACAGAATTTCAGTTTTCCGGAAACCCGTCAACTGGCATAGCTTTACAGTTGTTGCCCAATTCGAGAGGAATCACGTGCGCAGAGGACCGCATTTATCGACCACACAATTGAAAGGCATGAGTTGAGCTTTAGATTGTTCACCGAAGAAATTATAAAAAGCTGCTAACGGCTATTCTTCATAAAGAACAGTAGCATTGAGCTCCTTGCTTTGTTTTACTCAGTGTCAAGGCATCAAGGCATGAGATGCTGCTCCGCAAGTGCACTGCTCCCAACACGAAGGGGTTGAACCCTGAACTAGTGTGATGGTTAATTGATTCTAACCGGACGATACGGAAATAATATCGTGCCAGACAAATCGTCCGATTGATCACCAAGTTCTAATCTTCCAGATGTCGCACGGAAATGAACGTGGTCTTTCATTCAAGAAAAACTATCCGTCACAGCCGACTGCTTTGTGACTATTGCTCTTGACTAGTCTGCTGAACCAGGATCTTTGATTAGGACTTTAGCCGCACTGCCGTCCAACTGTAGATGTTACCAGCAGTATCTCGGTTTTCATAAAATCACGTATAACAATTAGCAGTAGCAACAAACGTTGTTGAGTAGTGACCATGTTTTCGATCTTTTATTATGCTCTAAGAGTAATAGAGGTGCTGAGGATCGATGATCGTTGGCGTATGGAAGTGGATTATCTAGCGGCTGATCACATCGTCTAGAGCGTTGAAGATAATGGTGTACCATTGTCGAGGTTTTGAGCACTGAGCAGTAAGTAACCAGTCTACTAAGAAGTCATATAGGTAACATCATACAGATGCGGTTCATCATATAAGGGTTGGACGCTGAGATGCTAATTACAACAGTCACTGAGTAGCATCGGTAAAATCGCTAAATGCATTGCCGCTACCAAACGAGTTTGCAAATAACTTCCAGTGCAAATGACGATCAACTAAAATCGGTGCGCATATATTCACTCAAAATGGCACTGAGCTTAACCATATGACACCGCAGGTTGAGAAGTCGCACATTCCAACAGTGAAGTGAGATAGACTAGAACAAAAAGCCTTCAATAAAAGTGGATAAACCAAGGTTTGGCGGAGGAATTGGAAATGGTATGAACGCAGGTGTAGCATTAACTGCGCCATATTACTAACTCAGGTAACATTTCCAGCCAGCGGTTTTGAAGACAATGAAGACCCCAACCGCAGAAGACGACTGCTTACCACTTTACCCAGCCGGACGTTTAAGACCTTCATATTTCATAGCCACATAGCTGACTGATCACTACGCCAACATCCCACTTGATGTGGGCTAATGAACAGAGACCATGACGGTCAAATACAGCTGACCTGCTGTTATGTCCATCAAAGACAGACCATGTTTCCGAACAACATAGTAAAGCACAGTGTACTCGAGCGTTGTATCTCCTACCTTTCAATGGTAACCGGATGTCTTCTCAGTGCTATTGGTGACACATGTTCGCACAGGAAGCACGTGCTTTTGCTATTCTGACTTACATCACATTAGAAGTATTGCAGACTGCTGAGGTGGAGCCATCCAGGTGTGTGAAGATGTTCACAGTCTCAAGAGAATCGCCTGCAGTAAAGGACGTAGGAGTGGCAACACCCCAGTTATGAAGGAGCACTCTGAGAGTGCAAAGCAAAGTATCTAAACCATCTCGGTCATCTACCTTGTTCAGTGTGACTTACATATCTTTTCAGAGGGACTAAACAGGACAATATTATCTGCATATTATGGTGTAACGAGGACGAGTGATCGCACCATACTACTCACACTACTACTTTTCAGTAGTCAGGCAGGAGGATGGACTATGACATTGAAGTTGCCACAAGAAAAACATAAGAAGCATTGGAGTGTAGCTTGTCATGAAACTGGATTGAGATCATTATTTATCTATCTGACTTTCATTGGGTTTACCCAACTGACATAGAATGAGGTCAGTTAGTAACCTGAACACCACGGACATTGAAATTACGCCTCCATGCTGGTCATATAGACTTAGGATTCCGCTTTTTGTAAATTGGAATTACTGACGATAAATGGTACTCGCGAGACATAAGTATCTCTTCAGATTCGCAAACGGTCTGAAGAAGATTTGTCGGTTCCGTCAAAGAAACCTCCACTACCCTTGAAAGGTAAGGGCGAGAGATCTAACCCAGAAGTTCTGTTACACTTCAGTAATTTAGGCTCTGTGAACGCTTCTGCTTCTGAAGGAGGATTGCCTAGAACGTAATAACTGACGACTCGGGTCCCATCCTCTATGTAGCACGGTTGAAGTCAGTTGAGCTGTTTCTCAAAAGGTTCAACCCACTTGTCAAATAAGCCTAACTGCCTGGTTGTACGAGTGTTGTATGACGTGCATCTTCGTTTGTGAGCAGTATAATACGACTCGCACCCGCAAAAAAAAACAAAGATGAACGCATCAGATGGTTGATTTGATGGCTTTAATTAGTGTCCTCCTACATAAATCCCTCTACAGATCAGACAATTGAGTAAGAAGTTATAAACAGTCTTTCAAGCCATCTTGAAACAACCAATCGGCACCTAGGATGTGTGTACGCTGCTGGATCAATGCGGCACCTGAGGGCCGAAAAGTCACTCTGCATTGATCAACACTGCTTTTGCTGGCCTGAATCGGACAAGAAGCCGGGAAACAGGCGTCGTGCGCACAATCTACTGAAAANCAGTAACTGTGTCTCCTCTCGAGACGATCGGGCAACCTGATCATTGCTCACAAGCGAGAGTGGTTGAGCGTTCAGATTTGATAATTCGGTCGTGCCTAATGTGAGGTCAATGGCGCAGTGATTAACGCGGTTGCCTCATGATTGGAATGTCCGGAGTTCAAATCCTGGCCGTGGCAGGGATATGCACTACTGACGAGCTCTAATGAGAGTGAAACTCGAGTCTAGTGCTTCTCTTCGAAAGAGGCTGGCTGAGAAGTCTATCTGACCGGATAGATTGCGTTTACGAGATCAAATGCAATGATTGCAATGCCAGCTATTATCGGAGAGTCAGGCAGATAAATGAAAGTACATGCTGTCGAACACGAGGTTTCACGTTAAAGGTGCATACCAACTTCAGAAGGTAGGGAAGGATTCAGCCATCGCACTGCATGCACTGTCAGAGAATCACAACTTAGGTTTTGATCAAGCTCGAGTGATTCGGAAGCCCCTAGGTTCGCATGCGGAACGGTGCAATGCTGAGGCTTTCACCATTTACACACATCACGCTTGTGTTCATCGCAATGATAGCAAACCGCTGTCTGCAGCGTGGCTTGGGTGGTAGGCAACATCAGACGAGTCTTATCTACATCAATCTCACCTCCACTTAATGGGCAAGGGATTAGACCAAACAGTTCAGATGTACCACAGATTAACATAATTGCGGCAAATCTCGCGTGACTTCTGTTCCTCTGTTAATATGACTGCGATTACGACACCACTGAGGAAGGCTACCCGAAGTGGTTGAAACGTAGAGTATTACAACTTGTTTGTAACGTCGTGTTACTCTCAATCTACTTATCAATGGGTTTGCTTTTTTTGCTAGTTATGTGCTTGTTAAGCATCAGCAAAAACCATCGATTTTTTGCTGTCCACAATGATGATGACTACCAAGGACACAACAGGGAATAACTTCTCTTACGGAATGTTTTAGTATCCGTAACTGATTTTCAGTCTCCAACGGTCCCATTGCCACTTGATGAAGCAGTTAGGTACCTTTTTACTGTTGATTTAGCGCAATCTTCACATGCCTTCTCTCGTTGACAGTAAATAATATTCAAATCGATTGGGGAACACTGAAAACCATTCACATGCTGATCGCAGCTTCCGTACCTGGAAGTAACTTTCAGCCAGCCCTACCTGAACTGGAACACCAGACTCGAGTTTCGCCGTTGTTACAGCTCGTAACTCGTGCATACATTCACTGCTGTTAGTATTCAAACTTTGGCCTACGCACTTATGAGCGTAACAGTGCTGACAATTAACCAATTGGCCTCATACTAAGGACGACCGAAGTTTCGTGTCGATGGGCTCAGCCACATCCACTTATGAGTAATGCTCAGATTGAACGGATACCTGAGGAGGGTTTAGAAGTGTGGCATTTAATGTGAAGCGACCTAAACCTCTGGCAACTTCCCAGAAGATGTTTGTGTTCTTCCAGGGCTTTCTTCTGAACAGGATACATTGCTCTTGCGCCCGTTTATTCAGGTCTTGGTGTAAAGGGCTGGAGGTACTTACTATCTTCTAGGAAGTTTTTCTTCAAAGTAGAGTAATCATATATTACCAGCGTGGAGCGAACTTATTGTCTCAAAACCACCATAAAGAACCCGTTATATTGTCCCCACCTCAGTTCCCTCCAAACAGAACAGATGGTGGAGTGAGGTTGTTATCAGAACTGACGAAACTTCTCCAGACGATCTGGGAGACTGAATAGGTACCCCGTGATTGGCGCCTATCAACACTCATTCCCGTTTTCAAAAAGGGGTCCCGAAGTCTATGTGACAACCAAAGAGGCATCAGTTCGGCGTCTGTTGCGTCCAAGTTACTCACTAGCCTCATGTTACGTCGGCTCACCAAGCCCAGAGAGAGTGATGTACGCGAAGAACAAGCAGGATTCAGATCCGGTCATCATCATCATAGACAGCAATACATCAGTGGTTCACACCAATGCCTAACTGCCACACAACCATGAAGAAAAAGCAAACCCTATATAGGAAGAAAAGGAAAAAGAAGGGGACGGGAAGGAACCTTACTGAAAATAACTACGTCCATATTCAAACATTCAGCATCAAGGTGCCTACACCTTGCAAACAACACAACCGAGCTGCAAGTGAGAGTAAGGCGTCATCAGC